>KL278123.1:51112-87343 GCA_000699545.1 Podiceps cristatus | reverse complement strand
TATTATTTTTTTTTTCCCCTTGTCCCCGTAATAAACCAGCATTGAGTTCATCTTTGAAGAGATTGCCAAATCTGTTCGTTTGCATTTTGCTCTGAAGTAGGCACATCAGGCTGCAGTAACTCTGCTTCGTTCTGAAGCGGGGCGGGGGGGGAAGCAGGGCAGAAAACTCTTCTTTTTTTCTTTTCTTTTTTTTTTTTTTTTAAGACTGAAGAGTCTTTTCTGACAGCTAGTCAGAGTTAGAATTAGTTCAAGGAAATGTTAATAATGCACTGCCTGGCTTAATCCCTTTGATATCACCAGGTATCCTCCTGTTCATGGGTTAATTGCTTTAAAAGCGGAGGCAATATTCTGAGCGGTGGGCCGCTTCACCTTTTCACAGCTGTTACCATTGAGTGACAACTAAATCCCATGTGTAAGATGAGGAAGAGCTCAATCTCCAATTGGGAGAAAATTTATGTAAACCGCAATCCCTTCAGAATGTGCGGAAGTCACAGACTTTCTTGATTTACTCTGCTTTTCCCAGAAAGCTCCATTGTTCCCTTCCCTAAGTCCCATCAACCCTTTGTAGGAGAATATCACAGCGGCGGCAGATAGCTTGAAATATATAAATGCTATCATAGCTCTGATTAATAGCGGCGCTTATGAGTCAAGTCTGATAACGGAGCAGCTCTCCACTCAATTTCAGATACCGCTAATGGAATCTGTCTCCTGCAATTGTAATGTGAGAAGGGCTAATTTGCCATGGAGCTTGGAGCTGTCACCAGCCGGGGATTGGGGGGTCAGATGGGAGCTGCCAGGTTTTTGCCCTGCAGCTTGTATCTCTCGCTTTGAATAGCGCAGCCCCCTGCCTGCCAGGGAGCTGATAGGCCGCCCGGGGGTTTATGCCACTCCGTACAATAGCGAAGGGCTGCATGGGCTGACTCGGTAATTGTGAAGCCAGCTCATTTTTTATTTTATTTTATAGTTTATTCTATTCCCCCCCTTTTTTTCTTTTTTTTTTTTTTTTTTCCTTCTTCCACGGCTGCATAATTTCTAATAAGGGGTTTTAACAAATGTCAGATTAGGAAAAGTTTCTGCAATTACCAAAAAAAAAAAAAAAAAAACCAAAAAAACCCCACACACCAAAAAAACTTTTAAAACATTTAAATAGCTAAAGTCAGTTCCAACTGAGGGTTGGGGTTTTTTGGCTGCTGGAAGTAGGGACCAGTTATTACAGACACCTGGGATAAAGGTGTACCTATTTTCTAAGGACTGTGAATCAAATAATGGGTCTAACTAATACACCCTTTCTGCTTGCAAAGACACTGGGAGAGAAGTTCTCATTTTTAATGGCTGGAAGCACAGTTTTTACAGCCGACTATTTAGAAAGGTGTGAGTCCGGGGCGGTGTTTATACACAGCTGTATATGCATTTTATCGATCTGTCGGGAGTTGGCGGCTCATGGAACTGCTCCGGGACAGCTTGGCGTGGAGGCGCTGCGTTTAATTACCAAACTTTCTTGGGAAGGGGCTGCTGCAGGCAGGCTCTGTGCCGGGGCGGTGTGCCGGAGGAAGTCCCGTTCCTCCATCCCCTGCCGAGCCCTGGTAGAGGCTCTTCCCACCTACGGCATCGGGGTCCCCCGAGGTCCCCGCTTGCCATCCTGGGGCACCTCGGCGCAGGGGCAGCTTGGTCCTCCTGGTGAGAGGAGCTGAGGTGGCACAGCCCAAGGGGTGGCATGCGGGACGCCTCTTGCACGTGCCGGTAACCTTCGTGGCCCACATTTAACACGGGGACAGGCAGCGACTCCGTGTTATCCTATAGAGCTGATGTCCTTACTGGGCACATCCATGGTAGTGTCCTTACTGGACACATCCAGTCCAGGAGGATGTATGTAAGAGGGTGCAAGGACCAGCTCCCCTTAGCCAAGATCCTCAGTAGCTCAATCCTGCTTACCTAGGCTGGACCAACCCTTCTTCAACTGGTGGTGTTTCAATTAAAGAATTTTTTAAAGAGGGGTAAACAAGCGGTGGCAGTCCCTGGCTGGATCTGAGGGTGTATCGAGAAGTGGCATTCAGTGCACGTGCAGGGCGGTGAGGATGCTGCCTGCTCACCCCTGCCCCAGGACATTGCGTGTCCACGGGGACGCTGAAGTCGCGTGATGCTTAAGTCCCGTTTGACGTGAATGACGCAAAGTGCCCATTTGGTTTGGTTGGTTTTGGTGTTTGGGCTTGGGTTTTTTTGGTGGTCCTGCCCATTTGCTCGGTTCCTGTTCTCTCTTTGTGGCCACGAAGACTCAACCGGGGTCAGGAAGCCAAGCTGCGCTCTCCTACCTCCTCCAGCGCCGGGAGTGGAGGCTGCGGGCAGGGCTTAAGTGGCTATTCAGCTCCAGGTCCTTGAGGAAGAATAAAATCTGGTTTGCTATTCCTTGTATTACCTGCTCTGGCTCTTCAGCTCTGAGAGCAAGAGAAACCGCCTTTTGTCCATGGAGTGTTTGTGACTAAGAGGCAGGCAAACCCAGAGGGATTGGGGTTTGGCGGGATAATTATTATCACTTGGGTCCTAAACTCATGTTTGGATTTTTATTTGTGTTTTATATTTAAATATTTCTTCTATTTCAGAACCAGTGCACATCCACACTTAAAATTTATCTGTGGAAAGCTTGGTTGTTGAGTCTTCCAAGTCCCATTCTTTTAGCCTACATCAAAAAAAAAATGTTTTTTTAAATAAATCAAACGACTGAAACCTCTCAAGTTAAATTTAAACTGTTAAATCTTTAATGCACTACTCTTGTGCCATGAAATAAAAATACATTGAAGGGATATATCTTTGCTCCTGCAAAGCAAAGTCACCACAGTGCAGAGGCAGAAGTTGCTGATGATGTACCTGGAGCTTGTGTGGGTGTAGCGAGAGCCCCCAACAGCAGGGTCATCGTCTGTAGGTGAAATTAAAAAAGAAAACAGTAATTAGTTTATTAGTGGAGATTTTAAAAAGCAGGAGAGTTTTTTCTTATTCTACTTTGATTGGGGAAAAAAAAAAAAAAAAAAAAGAGGATGTGAGACTGAGATCTCCTACCTGTAAAGTTTTGGAGGAAACAGAAGGCAGAAATAATCAGCTTATTTCACTAGGTACGGGTATGTTTCCAGTGTTTAACACATCAGCTTCAAATATAAAATGTTCCTATTATCTTACTTTTCTTCTTTATAAAGCCAGTGCGCTCAAGATTGCATTTAACAAAAACATTTGAATTAAATTCCCATCCATGTGTAGCTTTATGCAAATCATTTAATAAGTTTTTGCAAGTTACTAAAT
Organism: Podiceps cristatus; assembly: GCA_000699545.1. Classification (NCBI taxonomy): domain Eukaryota; kingdom Metazoa; phylum Chordata; class Aves; order Podicipediformes; family Podicipedidae; genus Podiceps; species Podiceps cristatus. The sequence goes on along the minus strand of KL278123.1, from coordinate 84,055 downwards.
ATAAAATATCTGCTGTTATTTTCTAAGTAAAAAGTAAAAATGCTGATCAAGTTGTTTGTTAAATACTTATAGATGTAACCTGTGCTCTTGGCTGACAAAGTTTTACCAAACTTAGGCTAATTTTTAAAATGCAAACTGACATATTTTAGTGAGAACAAATGAGAAGCTAAAAACTATAATTGCAAAACCAGATTAAAATACCTAATTTCAGTTTCCCCATTGTTCCTGCAAACTCTTAATAAAAACCTGCAGCTAAAATATTCCTGATTAAAGCAAGTTTCTACTCCCGTGTCCTTGGAGCTGAGACTCAGCCGCACATTCTTTCACTTGGGTGCCTGAAAAGGAAAACAAAATATTTTTTTTTTTTTAGTCTTTTCCTTTTATGTTTAGGGATGCCATGGGAAAATATTGCTCACAAAGGACTGTGTGACCTCTCCTTTGCTGACTGTTTCTGTCCCTTCTGAGTGCGTTTTCAGATGATGGGAATTTCTGCCCATGTTCAGAAGATTGTAGTTGGTCAGCTGATAGGAAGGGACCTTCTTCCCACTTGTTTAGGTTTTTTTACGAAGTGCTCCATGTGCTTTGAGCAGGTCTTGCCCCAGGCAAATTATTTTGCAAAATCAAAAATACAAGCTGTTCCCTCGGCTTTTCCCCCACGTAAGATAAACAAGCCTAGCAGGCAGCTTTTGTTCAACTTGGTGCTTCAGTCCTCCTCGAAGTGGGCCTGGTGGTGGTAGCTGTAATACCCCCGGGAGGAGTGATGAAGACTTTCCCACTGTTGCGTTGGCTGCAAATATTTTCTTCTTCCGTGAACGGATTTCTATGTGCTGAGGCTGTTCCAATGATGGCATATTACTACTCTGAACGCTTTCTTCCAGGTGACCCACCTTCTTCTCCAAGAGATAGTCTATGCCTTGCCCAAGCCCAGATGCCCCCTCACTGGACAGAGCCTTATAGTGGGGTTTTGCCCACCTTTTGCTCTTTGTAAGGCCCATCTTGAGGGAGTCACTGCAAGGTAGCTTTATGCCTACGCTGTGTTGACAGATGAACACCGGATGGTTATTACCATTGCCATGGCTTTATTGTTGGCAACGTATTGATCCTCTTGTTCCAGTCATCTGTTCTTTCTCATCCCGGTTCCAACGACTGGGAGAAACATGATGGATTTCAGGGAGCAGGAAGCTGCCCTCCCCACTCCCCAGAAGCAATGGGATAAAGGCCTCCTAGATGTTGCTTTTACATGAGGCCAGTCAAGGATCTAGCTGTCCTGGGTCTTTGCCACGTTTTTTGTAGCAACTCAACTGTATTTGAAAAATGTCTTCAGAGACAGAAGCGTGAGTAGAAGTCACGTGAGAATAAATCTCTTCTGCTCTGTGCTTTGGAGCCCTGGTGTGCTGGCAAAAGGAGAGACAGTGTTAAGCAACTAAAAGGTGTTTTCAGAAGAAAAAAACAACTCAACTGTTTCCTTCTCCTGACCACAGGGCATCTGCCAGCCTCCAGCCAATGTAGATGGAAGAGTATGAGTCCCCAGGCTGGGTGGCAGAGACTGGAGGCTGTGTGCTTGCTTCTTGTCCAGCAAGGCTTCAGTGCAGGAATTATTTGCAATGTTTGTGTCAGACCTGGTGTTTGGTGAGGCATGTGTTTAAGTACCATGAAAAAAACCCCTATTTTACCTTCGACAAAACAAATGGCTTCTTGGCTTTGTTTGCTCTCCACCTCATCCTTGGTAATTGGGTTGTTGAGCTTTTGCTGCAGTTATGGGAAGTCTCCTTTACCTCTTCTGTTAACTTTCTTCCACAACATATTCTGTCTTAACCACAAAAATGCTGTCTATGCCTGTAATTAAAGCAGTCGTCATCTGCTGCCTTCCTAACGTCCTACTTCCTTATGCATCGTGTTGTCACCAACAGCATCTTCAGTTGCAGATTGCACTGTCCTTTGCAAATCTTCTCATCCTCTCTTGGCTTCAAGCTTCTTGACCTCAGGTCCAGAGCTCTGCCCCATCCCTTTGCTCTTTCAGTTCTTCCCCTCTCTACTCATCTTTGTGCCTTTTCTGTTCTTTCACCTCTTCCTGCCTTACCTGAATGAATATCCATTAGTGTCTTTCCCACCTTAAAACTGCTCTTTGGACCAAAGTGGTGTAGGTGGCTGACTTACGTTGTCCATGCCTCAGTGGCTTTGTCACCTCCTTGGACGGGGTGTGGGTTTGGGGGCCATTGCGGTGCTAAGGCAGGGGAGATGCAGTGCAGTGCCACGCCATGCTGGAGAAGTCCAAGAGGCTGCCAGATGGCAGAGTGCAGCGGAGCATGGTGATCCTCACGTCGATCAAAACGAGCAGCATAACCATGTTAGCCCAGCCGCAAGGCACGGTTGATTTAATTTGGTGCCAGCATCGTGCTGCCGTAGTTGCATGGGATTCGTTTCTACTTGTCCTGCCGGTGCTACTTTGCACTGTGAACTGCTGCATTGGGTGGATCTGCTGGACGTGGGTTTTCTTCTACCAGGTGATGTTCGTCCTCATCTGGACATACCTGGTCTGATCACTTCCAGTTCCCAGAGTGTTTCCTTCTGAATCAGCAAACTCGTAAATCCATCACTTTTCCATTGCTGGTAACAGAATCTGGAAAAAACTCTTGGTCTCTAGCGTGCATTTCCCAGAACTACTGTCTTGATGTCCTTCAGGAATGCAACACATTTCCATTTGACTTTTTAGCATCTAGTATACTTGTAGGAGCTTAGTGCTCCACGCATGCAACATGCTTTCAAACAGTAAGCTTAGCAGCCTGCCTTTCCCGCGAGTTTCATGGGGAATTAAAGGCAACACCTTTAATCTGTTGACAAACAGGTCTGTGGACCATACCTAGTGCTGGATCCTGACCCTGTGCTGGACAGTAAGCAGAGGTGTCCCCTGCCCCACATAGCTGGAATAAGTCTTTAAGCTTTGGGTTGAGTAGCTTTTGCTTAAGCCTTATTTCATAAAACTCGCAGGTTTGTGACTTTTTATCAAGAGGACGGGATTGCTTTCATCTCATTTGAACTCTAATAATACGCTCGAGTCTTCTCTGGGAAAGACAAGGATAACTGGGAAATGATTGCGACCTTTGCCAAAAATGCTACTTTTCATCCCAAGGTTTTGAGGAAGGTTGTTTTACCTTTTTTTACCTTATTTTCCCTGCAAGAATTTCAAAGGGATTTACAAAGTTGTTTCATTCTAACTAAAAGTTTATGCTTTTTAAAGAGTTTAGTCAAAACTTAAGGGATGTTGTGTAGTGGGGTTTGTGTATCTTGGGATTTATCGTTTTTGAAATACTTATGGCCTTGCTGCCCTGTCCTGGTATTTTTCTTTAGGAGCAGAAGCCACTCCTAACTTGATTCCTGCAAACTCCATTGCATCTTTCCTTTTTTAGCTCAGGTGCCACATCTTTCTAGCGACAGGGAGGAGGAGAGCACAACCAGAGCCCTTGAAGCTGAAAACTTTGCCAGACAGGTGGTGTGTCTCCCACCTTTTCCTTGGAGGTGACGGACTCAGGGCTGGCTTGGCCGCAAAACCGACAGAACCACATTCATGCCTGTGAAGGTCTTTCTATACACAATTGTGTGATATTTGGAACATTATATTAATGCAGTGAGCAACAGGTCTTGCCTTGGAGAATTTCATGCCAAACACTTGGACCTGTGTTCAACTGCAGTGAAGTTCAGATGTCGGATGAGTCCACCATGGTGTCACGCATTAGTGAGCACAACAGTAGATACTTCAAAGTTTCCCTGGTTTGCTACAGAAGAGGTTTAACATCACCTTTCTTACCAGAGAAAGGTGAACCCAAGCTTACAGGCTACTTTGCAGACATGGATTTGGTCTGGAACAGTCCCGCCTGCTTTCGGTTGGGAATTTTCAGAACTTTTTTTCCCCTTCCATTGATTTTTCGAGACCCCTTCCTACAGTCTTGATGACAAAGTTCTGTGTCACCCTGAGCTTGTCTTGCTCTGGCCTTGGACACCTGGGAGTTGTTTTCTTTTTCCCTGGTGTTAACTGTACTGCCTTACTTCTCGCTATCCAGCTACCTCCTGCAGCTGCAGATATGAAAACCCTTTAAAAAGGAGAAAAAAGTCATTAATCCTATTTTGCAGCTACTTGGGGCAACAGCAGCAGAGTGGTTTGTCCCAGACCACCCAGGATGTCTGCTGTCAGTGGCAAGAGGAGGACTGGAGGCCTGGTCTTCCTGAGCCCTCATCCTGGTCCTCTCCTCATGAACCCTGCTTCCTGTTTTTAATGGGTTAATAATTCCTGTCCTGACTGCACAAGTCCTTTGACATCTACAGAAATAGGTTGGCTGTACTGAGGTCGTGGTGGTGAGGAAGGTGGAAAGAAAGCATAACCAAGGAGAGGAGCCCTTGCTAGGGAGTGCTGTGCCAGCAGCTCACTCATCTCTGTTCATAGGGTTCATTGGTCTCCATTTATCTCAGAGTTACGTGAGGAACCCCATAAGCAGGTCCTACATGGATGTCCACTCTCTGATCCCTGATGGGCAGAACAAGCCAGCTGGGGACTTTGGCTGTGCTAGAGGATATGGCCAGTATTTAGGAGCAAATTGCACATGTAGTTTGATGAAGAAGTTGACTAGCTTCTCATTTTTGGTTTAAACCTGCTGGAAATGTTAGGGCTAAGTGGATTCCCTGGGGTGGGACTAGAAGAATACCCAATTTGTGGTAGACTGGCTTAGTCTTGTGGCGGGATAGCGAAGTTCTGGAGAGGAGCTTTGGCCATGGCCACAGCTATTTCTGCTTTGGATGAGGCACAATTGAGTTGGTTGCGGTGTCCTACAGAGCATCTTTTCAGGGTGACTTCCTGAAGGGGAGATCTTCCAAACAGGCAGAGCTGGAGCCGCCCCCAGTGCAACTGGGTGGAAAGAGCCACTATTGCAGAACGGATGTAATGGGTATCCTGGGCTAACTCCCACTTTGTAGACTCCCTGTGCTGGCTGCAGCATCCAGCCACGTTGGGCAAGCGGCTCTGTAGGCAGTGTGTGCTGTAATCCCATCCGAGAGTCACAGAGATGCTCAGCTTTCAAGCTTGCAGCCATCCCAACAGTGGGTGCTTCACCCTCTTCCTCTGCTCCCTCCCGCTTGCTGGAGCTGACACCCGCTTTCCCCGCTCCTGACCCCAGCGGGCACCTCTCCTAACTGGGACCATGGGCACCGCAATCCTCACCCACCCCGAGTCACTCAACGCCCCCCCAGGAAAGCTCTGCTAATGCTGCCCATCATGAATAGCTCTAATCCACTCTTTATTCAGCGCCTTGATGAATTTAAGGCTGCACCCTTATTGGCGTCTCCTCCAGCGGAGAGTATCCCATTAGAGGTGTGACTCCCTGGCTCGGCATACGGCGACCCGCTGGGCCATCGCTCACCAGGGTTTCTGGATCAAATTCAATACTGGAAGTTTTCATGGCGCTTGCAAGAAGGAGACGACTCTTTGGTGTTGGGTGGCTTGCAGATAGAGAGGCTGGCTAACGCCTGCTCTTCCTAACTGCAATTCAGTGCAAAGAAATTATTAGGAAGATATTAGCCATATAATGTTTTGGCAGGTTGCTGGGTGGCAGCCATCATTTCTGCTGCTACAGTATGTTTAAAAAAAAATTTATAAAGGACAATAAAGTAGGCTTTTTTGTTGGAAAAGAAGATTTCATGTTATCTGTGTTTGCAGGCTTTCTGGCTCATATGCCGGAGGAATCCTTGCTGCGGGGGTGTTTTCATTTTCTCGACTAACATGGCAGTGGTCCATCGCAGCGGAGGTTTTTAGCTTAAACAATCTGTTTGTGGGGCTGCTGATGGCTCTCACCGTGCATTTTGAGGAGGCATCCACTGCAAAAGAGAGATCAAAGGTAAAACATCTCAAGCAAACTGAATAGTTCTTTATTTCTTTTCAATTAGGTGTTACACGTCTGTTTCATTTCCTATTTGTTTAGTGTTGATTTCTAGTTTTGTTTAAATACAGAAGGCCAAATTTTGGGATTGGGTTCAGCGCCTGCGCTGGGTGGTGTCGATCCCTGCCCTACCTGGATGTTCAAAAGTGCCAAACATTGAAAAACCTGCCAGCTTTGTGGAAGGGTTGAGTTTGGACCTGTTGGATGGGTTTGGGGTCGGTTTGTTTAATACACACGGGGTGGAAGCAGGAGAAGCAAAATAATTTTCATCTAAATGTTTTAGCGCAAAGTTTAGTTTCCTGCATTGAAGACTCAGTCTAGGCTGTGGGGGTTCAAGGTTTTGTTTTCAGAAATGGTATTTTTCCTTGGGGTAAATAGATACATTTTACAGAAAACTTCATCTAGTCAGAAACTCGGATTTCTACTGAAAAACAGAAACAACCAAATTTTCAGTCAGTCCTTCTTTGGAAAGTAAGTGTGCTCCTAAAAGAATGCCATTGTTGAATACAGAGGCTTTAAATTTCATGCTATATTCTCTAATTTATGAACAGACGAGGCAGACAAATGATATTTTTACTCAGCAGTCTTGTTCTTTCTACTTTACTTTGCCTGAACATCTGCTCTCTTCTCCTCCGACTGACTTGCCTGCTGTGACTCCTGTAAATTGTGTGAATAAAAGGATTTTTGTCAGGCTAGGCTAGAATTTCAGGAGTCTGCAGTGGTAGTTTACTCAGCTTCGTGACCTCTCAAATAACATGTTTTATCCGTGGTTATAGAGACCTTGTTTCACTATTGGATTTTTTTTTTTTCCTTCTCTGATGAGTACTGTCCCAAGATCCCTACAACCTGAACTCCACGAAGATGGAGCTGGGCATTTTCCAACCTGCTTCTGCATTTCACACGCTCAATTTCCAATGGGATTTTCAGATGAGATTTTCAGAAGCAGTTAAGGAGCTTGTTTCAATGGTTTTTGGGTGTCTGGCATCCCATGCCTTGAAGAAGCCAGGCTGCCAACAGCAAGCTCACAGTGCTTTTCATAAATCAGACTGTCGTGCAGACATCTTCAGAGGTGTGCTTGGAGTTCATCAGTATACGTGAAAAATTACTGGGGTGGTTCTGAGTCCTGCAGGGCAACTCTGAAGCCCCCAACCGTTTTTCTGAGGTTACAGCAGATGTTTCCATGGCAAGGCAGCATCCAACGTTGAATGCTGGGCCGTCAGTTAAAAATAACCAGGTAATCCCATCACCACACCAAGGCAAGTGTCTGCATCTCACACGCCATCCTGACGCTGACTGAAATAAGCAGGGGCGACGCTCTGATGATAGGTGGAAGTGCTGTCCTGCTTGGGGATGGCTGGGGAGGTGAGGATGGGTTGATGGCTCCTGTCCAACAACTTCTGTGGGACTCTGGTGGCTTTTTGCCCACTGAGGAACTGCCCTGGGGCATGGCTTCAGGTTGCAACATGGAGCAAGCGGCCAGTGATGGAGGGGGAGGCAAATTCAGAGGAGGGGCAGTGACCGGTGGTGTATGTGGCACCGACCCTGGGTTTATATATGGAGTTGCTCTTGTAGCCTGGTCTGATGGTGTTGGGATAGAGCAGCATGGGGTGGCGAGAGGCTGTCCTTAGCATCAGCCAGGGATGGCCATGGTACCAACAACAAACCTGTGACTAATCCTCAAAGAGTACCAGAAATACCCCGCGTTGTGCTGCAGGGTCTGGATACGTTACCTGTTTTAGCAGAAAATTCTTTCAAAAATGCTTGAAAATGAGCTTTTGGACTAATGAAGGCTGTCACATTTAATTCCCTTGCTTAGGAAGTTTGTGTAGCCCTGACTTCAGCCCTCTATGCCTGAAGAAGAGTTAAAAATCATTCCTATCGTACAAAATTAGGTCTCTGTACATAATGGCATTCTTTTAGGGTATGGCTTCTGAAAACTTAGCATCATTTGGAGTTAACTGCTGGGCCGTCTCCCTGTGCAGCAAGGGTTCAGGAACTGGGCCCCATCACATCGTTATGACGTGATCGTGGTACATAGATCTCCGTATGCATGGAGACATAGCTGTTCAACCAGATGCTTCTGAAATACATTTTCTGTTAAACAAATGAAATCTCCCTGTAAATAATCAAAAATAGCCTTTATTGGCTGTGTTACAATTGACCAGTGCTCAGTGATGGATTTGCCTTTCTCCTGTTAGCGTGCTGTGGGCTGCACTGAAGCGCTTTTGGTCTCTGGATGTTTTTACAAACTGTAAAGAGTAATTGTGAATGTGGTGGTGTGGGTTTGTTTTTTTTTTTTTTTTCCCTTTCAGATCTCGAAACTTGGTGCCTTTTGCTGCGGGCTCAGTTTGTGCAATCAGCACACGATAGTGCTTTATATCACTTGTATTGCACCTTGGGTTCTCTGGCGGCTTTTCAGAAAGACGGTACGTATTTTGCTGACCTGTGCCTCAGTTTTTGTAAGGCAGTGAATAATTCTTCTTTCCAAGCACTTGTGCCACTTTTATGTTGGATGTACAAAGAGGGACAGCCTGAGGTTTATCTAAACAAGTCAGTCATAACCCACTGGAGTTACAGTCCATCAGTCTGACACCAGAGCCACTGACCAGAGTTTAGGGGCTTTGCTCACGCCAGCAGTCTGCAACCTGCCCACGTCTCTCAGCACAGCAGCGCTCTGCCCCAACTGCTTGCCCATAGCTTGTGAGCAGCCACAAGACAACACTCGAAGCTAAAAACTGCTCAGCATGTAGGAAAGAAGAGCGCGTTCAATAACCTACCGAACAGGGAAGCAGATAAATATCTGTTGGTGAGAAGTCACGGGCGTGTGCAGTCTGGGTGCTGCTTCTCCTGGCTGTTGGCAGTGGCTTTCTGATGCCATCAGCTCATCTGGAGAGGAGTTTCTGGATGTTAATTCCCTGTTGGACAAAGAAAAGCCACGTCCACTCGTTGCAGGGCATCTTGTGACTGCTGTTGATAGTTGAAGTTGCAGCTGGAATAAGCAGCAAGTCAAGAAGGGTGTAGAGGTTTGTCTCTAGGGGGAAGTCCTCTTCAGCATCTCCTCGGGATGTGCCAGGCTCGATGGCCTCCAGCTCTGATGCAGCCAGGACTTGAGAGTCCTAGAAGAGATCAGGTCTCAGGTGAAGAGCACCTGGCTTCTGCCAGCTGGAGAATACTGAAGGAAGGGTGACCTTCAGCGAAACAGCCAGTCTGATCTGGTCAAATATGTCCCTTTCATCTCCCACCAGAGATCCCATTCTCAAGATGTCCCTCCTTTTACACCTCTTTATTAAACTTGCTCATTGTGTAAGAAGGTGAAAACACATTTTTTCATGCCTGGCTTATGAAAGTGATGTGCATCCATCTGGATAAGGCTCCCGGGTGATGCTCAGGGGCCCTGCAATGGTCTTGTCTTCTCTAGGTGGTCGTCTGTGAGTCAGTGCATCAGGCTGGATGTAGACGTGTTGCAAAAAATCTACTTTGCCCTGAAAACAGCTGCACATCTCAGTGATGCAGATGTTCCGACCGCTTTGCAGGAGGCCCTGAGAAACTTCCACCTACTCCCTCCCCCTCTTTCTTTTGCCCCTTGGGGGTGATGGTTGGGCAGGTTTCTGCTGGGTCAGTCCTGCCTGTATTTTTCCCCCCTCGACCTGATAAATCAGGTGTGGCTCTGGGTAATGGCACAGGGTGTAACTAAGCCTGGAGTGAAGCGCGCGAGCTGCAAGAGATAAGAAGCAACTCAGACAAGCTTGATCTAAAATCTCTTCAAGCACCCCTAGCAAACCCCTTTCTGACTAGATGTTTCCTGTAACACAATGAAGACTCACTTCTGCAAGATATTTGTGTTCTTTAAACAGAGCAACCAGAGAGACCTCTGTGATTTCCATCAAGGACAATCCTGTGCCAATATAATATTCTTGGGAAATACTTGAGACAGCCCAGTAGTGCCTGCTGCAGAAAACCACCTAATGAGAACGATATTTGATGGAAAAGTGCCTTTTTGAGTCAAAAAGAGCCAGCTTTCTTCTGAAGGAACTGTGGCCACCACCGTTATCAAGCTACTTTTTCTGCTCTGTAGATCATCGCTCTGAACGGTGCCTCTTCCCCATAACCCCAACTGCCGAAGAAGCGCTTTGATTGACAGGGCAGTGGCTAACGATAAAGCAAGCGTGCAATATTCTAGGGTGGGATTTTCCAAAGCACTTAAAGGAGTTAGGCACAGAAGTCCCTTTGAAAGTCTTGTCTTCCTGACCCCTTAGGCAGTCTTGAAAATCCCACCCCAAAAGTTGGCCTATCCAATTTAGCCAGTGTAATCACGATCAAGTAAATGGCAACACTGACTCCTGATGATGGTGATGATGTGTGTAGTTGTACTAGAGCGGCATTTTTTTTTTTTTTTGCCAGATGGAATACCAGCCAACTCTTAATCGCTGCAAAGTGGGTTATCTCAGCCTTGCAGTGCTTCAGCCATCTATGCATGTCATGCCATGATTTAAATGTGAAAGATGCAATGAGTATGATACTCATGAGTCCTAGCTAATATTATTTGCTTCACTTAAATTTCACCCTGCCATGCAAAGGAGATCAGTTTGATGCAGTTTCCTAGTAATCCACAAAATCGTAAGGTTTAACATAGCATTTTGTAGGGACTTACTATAAATTGAGAGATCAGCTCTGTGTAAATATATTTGATGTTTTTTCTTTATCTGTTCTTGAAGTTCCAGTGTGATTAAACTAAAATAAACATTGTTATGCAATATGACATATTTTGGTGCAGGAATTGTCCCTAGGCCATTTGCTGAAGTTGGGTTTATGCTTCTTGGCTGGTTTGCTGCCTTATCTCTATCTGCCGGCTTCGTCCTACCTCAATCGAGCCCGTTGGACATGGGGAGACCAGACGACTTTTCAAGGATTTTTGACCCACTTTCTCAGAGAAGAATATGGGACATTCAATCTGGTAAATAAGGGTCACTTTCTAAATTACTTTCTTTTAACTTATGCAGTAGCAGAACTTTTCTGTTCATAAGGATTAATGGCTTGTGGAGGAAGAAATTGAAAATGTTTTCTTTTTAAAAAAAATATTTCTGATTTTGACCTTGATCTGTCAGGTTTTCTGGGAATGGATCACATGGCTGGGAAAGAAAAGAAATAATTCTCTTTGCCTTTACAGGGTGAGACTTATTATTTACTGGGAGCTGTACAGGTGTCTCATATTTATAAGAGCTCAAAGAGCAACCTTTGCTAGAGGGAGATGGTGGCATCGATTTTGTGTTTTTCTTATTTTAATATGAATAATTATCTTCTTGTTTTAAACTCAGCTATTTAAAGAGGTTGCAAGCAGTTGTCATTGCTTTAGCTTTAAAAGACAGTCCTCCAACTTCGTACTAATATTGAATTGAAATCAATGGTAGGTTTGGGGGGTCTCAGAATCCTCGGATCTGAGTTATTGGCTGGTCTGTGCTCTTGCCAAGGGAGGGAGGTACGGTGTAGGGTTTGCATCTGTCTCCTCCAGCCCTGACCTAGATGTTTGGCTTTGGCCACCCAAGGAAAACAAACGCCCTGCACCCTTCTGTCCTTCCTGCTTCAGAGATTTCAGTGCAGAGGGCAGGAAATCGCACCACTGGGGGCTGGGGGGGGTGGAGTGTGGTTTACATATTGTGTCTCTTCTTGGGGTCCTGAAGCCCCACGTCCTCAGAAATTAAGCCCTGTGCATACAGCAGCTGCATCCAGCCAGCACGACGCAGCAAGCACCGTTGCCATTGCTGCCTTCTGTAGGATGTGAGGCAAAAGACTTGACAATTCCTTCTGCTGCCGCTTAATCTTTCCAAAACTCCTACAGAGATAAGATCCACCCTCTGAAGGACTTCTGAGATTTCCCCTGTTGTCTTATTCCCAGCCGTCTCCTGAGAACAAGATTCCGTTGGGCAGAGCAATACCAAGGCATGCAAATCCCTTAACTCCTTTCTCCATCAGATGTGATGAATTCAAGTTGATGTTCAGGAGGCTTAGGGGTGGACTGCGTGTAATCCTGCACCACAAATCACATTTACGATGGACTTGTCTGAAGCAGGAGCAATAAACGCAGCAAAATCTAAACGTTTGGTCCTGACGCCAGTTGGGCTAATGCCAGAGCCCTGCCTGGATGGACAGACAGCTCTTCTGTCCCAGGGCTCTGTTTTAAGGTTAAAAAAAAAACAAAAACAAAACCCAAAAAACCCAAAACCAACCAAACAAACTACCCAACCCCAAAAAACCCCAAAACCTAGCAACGGCAACAACAAAAAAAAACCCAGATAAAAGACAGGAGAGGGTTCCACCTCTAAGCCAGGGATCAGAACTGTCATCTCCTGCGAGGGATGTGTCCAGGGCCAGACGCTGTCAGCTGCCAGCAAGGTGGGGCTTTGCAAGAAGCAGGTGGTGGTGGTACTTTAGGAGCTGTGGGCTGGCTCTCCATTCTCTAACACTTTTCTTAATTAGGTCTTGAATGCAGTTAACTCTGTCATTTCTATTGAGATTAAATATTCCTTCCAGACCTCCTGGATCCCTTTACCTTATCTTTTATCTGGTAGCCACCACTTTTCCAACAGCACCCATGAAGGTAATACTGCCACCGAGCGTGTCTTGTTTCCCAGACTTGTGCCATGGATTGCAAGTCTCTGCAATAAAAAACTTAATATATCCGTACAGCTTTGCCTCCGTCAGGGCAGAGGGGACAGGAGTGAGTCTGGTAAGCAAGCAGAGTGAGACCCATGTGCTTGTCTTAGACTGTGGAGTTGTCCCAGAAAATACTTGCAGTGTGCAGTTGTAGCAGAGATCATAGCTAAACTGTACGATGCTCGAGCCATGGGGTAGTGGGTTGGTAGCACCTTGAAAAATGCTTATCCAGGTGGTAAACCCCTCACAGTGGCATAATATAAAATAAGCATGTGGAAGAAAATCTTGCAATGAAGGCTTAAGTGGAGTTTGCCATCTTTTTTGATTGTTTAAGCAATTGCTGTTCACAGTGACCACTTTGAGGTACCACCTGATGGGGTTTTGAGGAGCCCTGTGCTCTCAGGGCTCTGCAGACAGAAAATAAAAAGACTTGTCCTTGTGCCAGTGATACGGCAATCAGTGTGTGGGTTTCTCATGGGTTTTCTTTTGTTTTAATCTAGGCCAAGTCCGAGACAGGATCCAGTATGAGAGAGATGCTGGTGTAAGTAAAATCTCGACTCTGCCTTTTAGAGGAGAGAAACCTGTTGCTGCTGCTGTCATTTTGGCCAAGGAGGCTCCTGTTCTGCCTTTCCTTGCCTTGATCCAGAGCCAGGGCCATGTGTCCGGTGCAGGCACAGCATGCATGTCCATCTTACTTCCCCGTTGAAGGAAATATGCTGGATCTCCCTCCCCAGTGACTTTTTCATTCCAAATCCTGACATGTAAACCAAGCTTGTTCCCATTTCTAGTAGACTTAATGGCAGCAGAATGGGACTGTGTTATGTTCTGCTTATGCCCTGCTTCTCTTGACACTTTTCATTGAGTGCAGGCTGTGATTTGGGGATGACACACTAATTCCTCCACAGTTTTCAGCTGGTACAGATGAAGTCGGAGCTCACCCTTCCCGTCCTTGCCCTGGCGCTTGTGGCCTGTTTGAGCACAGCACTGCCGTAAGTTGGAGGAAGATATTTGCTCTGACCTTGCACTTTCTTAACTGGCTGCATGGGCAGCTTTCTTTGCCTTGTGCCATGAGGAGTTATTCTGCTTCCCAGTGCAAAAATTTTGGCAATTGGCTTTTGTCATCTATGACTTTGTAGATGGCAAGCTTAAAAATTTTGAAATCCTGGTCGTTTTGTGCTTTGAAAGCAGAAGTTTCATCAATTGCAAAGGTAAAGAAAGGCTCGTCAGCTCCTTGTGTTAAATACATTTAAGTATGCGGAGAGTTGTTTTCAAACACATATGACTTTTGTCTCTTTTTTCATCATGTCACTAGAGTGCTACATTATTTTTTTCATAGGACAAAGCAGCAGAAATCACCCGTGATCTGGCTCTTCGCTGGAATGCTCTGTCTTTATTCCCTTTTCTTTGCATGGAGAGCAAATTTGGATATTACAAAACCTCTGTTTCTGGGCGTGGTAAGTCACATTCTAAAAATTGCTCCGGGGTGTTAATTTTTGGAAGAAGTCTTAAAACCACCTGATCAGGAGCAGGCAATTATCTTGAAGCTGCGTAAGGTGCAAAAATACAGCTCCTTATTCTGTTTCTTATAGCTGGGGAAGCAGAAGGGTGGTCTCTGGGATTTTGTTTCCTAGGTGGAGCGATTCTGGCTGCAGAGCAACGCGGTGGTGGCTGTGCTGGCGGGGCTGGGGCTGGCCACACTTGCCTCGGTCGGAAGCGCCGTGCTGGAGGGCAGCCGTGTGCTGCCGTGGCTGGAGTGGCTTTCTGCTCTCACTCTCGTAGCTTCTCAAGTTTGGTCAAATTACAGGTAATGAATCCCCCGGGTCACGTCTTGCTGCAGCCTTGCGGGGTTGAGGTGCTCCTGTAAACCCCCCACCCCTGCTCCTGCGGTTTGTGTCCTTGTGTTGAAGTGGAAGAGGCATTTTTTACATCCCACCTAAGTGTCCGTGGTCACAGCAGGACTCCCTTCTTTGATCTCCCTCAAAACCACCAAGCACCAACTTTTTTTTTCGTGTAGGTTGAAGGAAGAAAACTCTGTAGGTACATAAATTTCTAATGAAAGAAACTCATAAATCTGTATTTTATTTCCTAAGAGGGTTTGCAGAATTCACTTGACCTGAGCAGTCACTTTCTCCTTCCCTTGCTTTGCTTCAGGAAACCTTGTGCCCTGAGGGGTTTTCTTATTTTTTTTTCCTTTTGAAGAGTTAGTCTGTAGTGTAGGTCTTCCTTATCCCATAACCAAGCTGAAGGCTCTCCAGCAGCTTGGGTAGGAATTCGTGTAGTAGTAGGAATGCTCAGGTAGAGGTGAAGTGTAGAGCAGACAGAACTTCAAGTGTGGGAATCCTTTGGCACACATCTGTTCCCAAAGGCTGGTCTACAGGTGAGCCAGTCATAGCTCATGTCCTGAGCCTTGCCATGGAGTGTCCTCGAGTCCATACCTGGTGTGTGCGCACACGCAACTGTGTAACAAAAAGAATCTAACCTCGGGTAATGTAAATTTACTTCTGCCTGATGCTACAAAATCATGGCTTTTAATGCTTAAGTAAAAGCATTAAAAGGATGGGGAGGATTTCAAATACTTTACAGAACCATCATTGCACTGGCACTTCCAGCTCCAACTAATGATTCTTCAGGTTTAGCTCAAGAAAAACTCAGAATTAAGGTGAAGACATGCGATGAGTGTATATTTTGGCAAAACCATTGTGGCTTATGTGTCTGCTTCTGGTTTCTGGGCAACTGTAGCCTAAATACTTCATTTGTGTATCTCGGTTTCTCTGTAAATGACGCAAAATCTGACCATGGTTGACTTCACCTGTGGATGTTAAATAAAATCGTTCTGAAGATATGTAAAGCCATGCAAATATGTGTTTTTAAGATAGTACTTTTTATCTGTTCTCTTAAGCACTTGTGATCAGAGCAGCAACTATGTTGTTGATAAGTTTGCAAGGAATCTGCTGTCCTCTATGCCGATGGATGCTGTGATCTTGCTAAGAGGAGACTTACCTGGGAATGCTCTTCGTTACATTCATTATTGCGAAGGGATGAGGCCAGATATCACCTTAGTGGACCAGGAGGTATGTTCAGAGAGTAATATTAAAAGAAGCAACAGGCAGTTTTAAAAGTAGGAGGCACAAGTTCAGTTGTTCCCCTCCTTGAGGGGGTCTCTTTGTTCAGATAAAACTCATGATGCAGAAATAAAATTGATTTTTTTTAAGGGTTGTGGGTAGCTCTGGGGTGGAGCGTGGTGTGCAAACCCCATTCAAGCCCAAAAAGTCAACAGGGAGGCAATAGCAGGTAGAAAGAAGGGGAAGCCCAAGTCCATCATCATGGCAGATATCCAGGTGTGGCACAGGAATGATGTTTGCCTTTGTGAGGAAGCTTTGTCCCTGCTGTTTTCTGCGGTTGCCCCAAAATACAGAAGTTGGGGCGGCAGAAGGCTTCTGGGAGCAGCCTGGAGGGCAGCAGGTCAGCAGTCACCTCGTGGGCGATGGAGCTTTGACGTTTCTCCTAAAGGCTTTACCATGCTGAGGCTGGTTCCCTGCATCCCCTGTGTTATCCCGGTCTCCCAAAGGTGGTTTTGCAGAATTCTGCCTCTAGTTTTTGACATTAAAACAGAGGTGCTGTCCGTCCCTGGGTGGTGATTACAGGCTGAGAAATGGGAGAAGGGAAAAAAAAAACAACCTACAGAAGGGGACACCGACACTTCCACTGCCCCATCAGTCCTTGTACTTGGCTTTGCACCAAAGGTTTGTGACTTATTGAGAACCCCAAAACCCAACGCGTCATCTTTAACCAAACCAAAGCCCTGTTGTGTCTCTCTTACCAGAAGTAGCTATTTGGTGTTTCCTTAGAGTTTGCCCCCCTCAGCGGTGAGGACCATGTGCCTCTGATCAGAAACCACCGATGAGCTGATCTGATGGTGTGGTCCCAGGCAATTGCTGAAATGGGAGGTGACCTTACTGAGCAAATAAAGTCATTACTGCTGCAGAAACGATTTCTTCTGGATGCAAAATGGATTAAAACTGTTTCTTGTTTTAATTATGCTTATATTTTTGGTAATAGATGATGACTTATGAGTGGTATTTACCCAAGCTGGCAAAGCATTTACCTGGCATTTATTTTCCTGGGAACCGGTGGAATCCCGTGGAAGGAGTATTACCCGATGGGTCACTTGCTTTTAATCTCCATCGTTTCCTCAAAGTAAATAAACAGTAAGCATTTCTTTCATATGTAACAGCTTTCCTAAAATCTTCAACCTTTTTTTCTTGAAATTGTTTATGGAACAGCTTGGTACTGCATCCAAAAGAGTAATTTTCTCTACTGACTTCTTCCCCACTGGTGAGAGTATTTTTGCAATTAAAGCAAATACATATGGAGAAGTAACTCCATCCGGATATAATGTTGCTGGTTGTTTTGAGGTTGGTTTGGTTTTTAGGAAGGAAAAACAAGAAGGTGATTGGCAGAGAGTATTTACTGATTATTTTATTTCTGTTGTTGATACAATTCATCACCAAAAAAGGAACGTTCCCATGTACTCAAAATGAGGATGGTTGGAGAGCAAATTGCTGCTGCTTCTCCTTCGTGAACATTGTGGCCAACTGATTAGCATAGAATGAATGTATTCCAGGAATAATCATCATATAAAAATAGCTTAGTAAGAGTGGAGAAAGGATTAGATACTCACATGAATAAGAATAGCATCTGCATTTAGACTAGCCAGGGTGAGCCTTGCGAGTGTGGGTAGGCAGGAGAGCTCAGCCACGTGCTGTCGGGAAGAATCGGGCTTCTCCTACAGCTTCTGGCACATTTGTGAGGCCCAGCAAGGGGACTGGGGAAGAGGATGTCTCTGGTGCTGGCCGCACAAGATATGCGATGCCAGATGGGGTATTCGCTTGCAGTGGGAGAGGTGTTTTGCAGACTGACCCAGAGACGTGCCCTTTCCGATGTGAAATGGTCTGGACGGGTATCCGTGCTGCAGAAAATGTTGTGCTGCTTAAGACCTGTCCGTTGGCCTGGGGTGTATGGTTTAGAATCATAGAATCGTTTAGGTTGGAAGAGACCTTTAAAGTCATCGAGTCCAACTGTTAACCTGTCGCTGCCAAGGCCACCACTAAACCATGTCCCCAAGCGCCACACCTACCCATCTTTTCAATCCCTCCAGGGATGATGCCTCCACCACTGCCCTGGCCAGCTTGTTCCAGGGCCTGACACACCTTTCAGTGAAGGAATGTTTCCTAATAGCCAATCTAAACCTCCCCTTGTGCAACTTGAGGCCATTTCCTCTCATCCTATTGTCTATTGCGTGCCTTGGACCCCCACCTCACTCCAGCCCCCTCTCAAGGAGCTGCAGAGAGCGAGAAGGTCTCCCCTCAGCCTCCTTCTCTCCAGGCTGAACCCCCCCAGCTTCCTCAGCTGCTCCTCGTAGGACTTTGCTCAACCACATAGTGTGATCCAGGGTCACTGGCATGGTTTCACAATTGTTCTCTCTGTTGTTTGTTTGGTTTTTTTTTTTGGCAGTAAGGAAGTGTTTGTCTGCATAGGTCTTCATGAAGGTGACTCAACCTGGAGAAGGAGCTATTCGCTCTGGCCATGGGGTACCTGTGAAAAGTTGGTTCCTTCTGATGTTGTCTTTGACCCAGGAGAGTGGATTCGTCTTACAAGAAACCTCTATAACTGGACTGAAGACTACAGCAGGTATGAGGCAGAGGCAACTCGTCATTCTTCTGTCAGCAGCACAACCACATCCATTGCAGTGTTAGAGAAATTAAATGTGAGCCGTAATCATGTTTTGTGTTCTGGAACATATAATAAATCCGCATGTGGTATTTTTATTAGTGTTAAAAATAGAGAGGACGTTTCTAGTTAAATATCAGGTCCAGTTCCAATCTTCAAACCTGATCAGGAGACAAAAAACATTGAGCTTTAAATGTCATAGTCTGAGCTGTGATGGATGGTAAAAAGCATCTCTCACTTTGAGGAGAGCTGGAATGCTGTGAAACACCTGATATACCGGGGGCTTCTCCTATGGAAGGAGACGAATAAAGTTTTATGAAACAGTGAGGATGAGCTGAATTCCCTGCTGTCAGAGCCGTAGGCTTCATGGCGTGTGTTCTTCTGCTTGGGAGGGCTGTAGCTGCCTGGGTTAGAAGGGTTGATTGCGTGCTGGGTGAAACAAAGTGATGTGGATCTGATGCCTGAATTTTGTTCTCATTCCCATTTAGTTTCAAGCCCTCTTCCTGGGAAGCTGTCGCCAACGAGGAGATGTGGCAAGCCAGGTGATGCTCCTTTGCTCCCTTCCAACAGCCGGTGGGCAGTGCCAGCTCACTGGCGTGGAAATACACTCCAAAGCAGGCAGCTTGATGGTGCATGGCCTTATTGGATCTAAATGTGCCAAGCTTTAGAAGGAAAAGGTTGGCAGAATGAGATGAAAGGTGCATGGCTTCTGACAAATTCTTCAGGAAAGTGGTGCTTTTGTTCACCAAAAGGTTCTGCTCGCAGTGGCTCGAAGGAGCCGGGGCTAGTTTGGGCATAGAGTGAGAAAATACACAGAATCATAGAATAGTTTGGGTTGGAAGGGACCTTTCAAGGCCATCTAGTCCGACCCCCTGCCATGAGCAGGGACATCTACAACTGGATCAGGTCACTCAGCGTCCAGCCCAGCCTGGCCTTGGGTGTTTCCAGGGATGGGGCATCTCCCACCTCTCTGGGCAGCCTGTGCCAGTGCTTCACCACCTTCATTGTAAAACATTTCTTCCTTGTATCTTGTCTAAATCTCCCCTCTTTGAGTTTAAAACTGTTACCCCTTGTCCTATCACAACAGGCCCTGCTAAAATGTTTGTCCTTATCTTTCTTAGAGCCCCGTTTAAGGACTGGAAGGTTGCAATATAGAAATTTGTATCACTGATGACTTAAATGGAGAAGCTGGTGTACTGTTCCATACAGTTAAAGAACTGTATGGACATGTTGAAGATGTGTATAGCCATGCGACGTGAGCAAATTACATTAAGCAGTTGTTATATGGAAGTTTTTCTTGTTTTCCTAGGATGAAAACAGCTTTCTTTATATTTGACCTTGCAGAAACTGCCAGTGTGACTGCAGAAATGAAATCACAGCTCTACACATTTGCCTACACTGTAAGTCATATATTTGGGTTTTGAATGATCCGTGATACCTTTTTTTTTTAAAAAAAAAAAAAAAAATCTTGACTCCATAGAAATACGGTGTTTCCATATAGGTCGGCAGTCCTATAATCTGCATTCTCCCTCGTTCATCCCAACACAGAGCACAGCAGATTCAGAAAGATTTGTTCAAGGATTTTACCCATTCCTTCTTGCCCCCTCGGTCATGTAGGATGCCAAAAACTAACCCATCGACACCCTGCTTTTGCTATAATTACATTGTCTGTGCTGGGCTCCGAACTCATGCCAAGAGCTTGCTTGTCCTGAAGTCCCCTCTACGCACTTGTCCTCTCTGTCGTTACGCAGTCATGCATCTGAGCCAGCAAGTGTACAATCCAACATCTTCTCACTGCACATTAATTCTGCTGCATTTCACACCGAAGAATAACACCCATAAGCTGGTGTAGGTATCTCTGGAAATACTCGACTGCTTGAGATGCCAACAGAGGCACAAAACGATTAGTGTGTGTCAGCAGAGAGGGGGAGTCTTTCATACCACAGCAAAGAGTCAACAAATAGTTTCCTTTCAAGTCTTGTCCATTTTGCTGTGATTTTTGCTGTTCTGCAAAGTTCTCAGATGTGTTCCTGCTGTTGAGCTTATGAATATTCCCACTCAAGTCAACAGACTTCTTAAGTCCAGTGGAAGACATCCTGATCTCCTGAAATATTGAGTAAATGTCTTTCCAGGTGCAGCAGTTAAATGTCTTTTTTTTTTTTTTTCTTCCCCAGCCAGGTGTAACACCTCTTTTGGGGAAGTGCCTAACATGCAGTGGGGTTATCACGATCATCAGTAACATTTCTAAACGAACAGCTGCTGTAAGAAGGGAGATGTTTCAACCCCCCTTGAATTTTTGATTCACACTATTCCACATCACATGGCAAACATGGAGCTAGTTACAGAAATGCTCTCACTCTGGATTTGGACATCCAAGTAGCATCTGTTCCTTTATGGGTGTTTTTCAAGCACTGTTAAGAGTTGTTGGTCCCCTTCGTTCAGTTAATTTGTTCCCTTTTCTTTTTGTCCCTTTAATAGTCGTACAAAGAAATTGTCAACTCCCATCCAAATCATCCGGTGAACTGGCACAAAAACTACGCCATCGCCTGTGAGAGGATGTTGCGTCTCCATCAGGTGGATGTGGATCCCGAAGTGTTGCTTTCCGAAACTGTGAAACATTTCCTTCTGTACACTGAGAGAGCGAAGGACGATCCCCAGCAGCAGGATATTCTGCAGGCTGTGGAGCACCTGAAGAAAGAGCTGCAGGGGCTGAGGAAAATGAAGGAAGATCTGAGGCGGCGAGCTGGGTAGTGCCCAGTCCTCTACCCACCTGCCAGATTTTGAAGTCAGGACTTAAAATATGAATTAGTCCTTGACAACATGAGAATGGTTTTAAAGGATGACAGAAATGGCAGCAGAGAAGAAATCAAGTATGATTTCCCCCGCAGGAACGTACTGTTGTTTGGTCTTTGATTGTTGTTGCCAGATCAACTGGAGGTTTTTTCTTGTTTTGTGTGGGGGTTAAAAAGCTCATCACTAAATAAAATGCTGGGTTTCAGAAAGGAGAGTTTTCTTTTAAAGGAAACCTGTGAATCTGTTGTAGTGTGAAGAGCTTTTAATTTTGTTTATGAATGCAGCATCCTTTATAGATGCAAAGAATTTATTTAGCCTTTAAATGTTTCTTCTGTTACTGAGCCAAGAAATTTTCTACAGCCATTTTTCTTTCGCTGTGCTGTGTCTGCGTGGTTTTAAGATCGCGGGGCAATGTGGGTAGGTAGGTTTCCATCAGGACAAGCACGTGGGACAGTGCCCTTTGTGGGAGCGTGGTTGTTGGCTGTTCCTTGGCTGTGCCTCTGCCCTGGGGTGCTGCAGACACGATGTCCTCCTGGCGTGGGATGGTGGGTTGGGATCAAGCCAGCTCTTTCTGCCTCCCTTGCTTTGTGGGGACGGTTATTTTAATTGGGATTTTATGCTGGGATAGACTTTATTGCAGTGGTTTTTCAATAGCAGGCAAGCAGCTTGTGTATTTTCCCTTGCAGAGCGCGGTGAGTGTAGGCAGCAGCGTGGTGTCTCCTGAGCTGCCTCCGCCTGGGGCAGAGGGACCGCGGTGCTGAGGTCCTGCACGGGGACACGGGAGCAGCTCCCCGGGGACACTGCTCTCCCCGTGGCTCATGACATCTGTGCTGTGGCCTCTTTCTGTGCGAGCCCGTCACACTCATCTACTCTGCCATGTGCTCACAGGTACTGGGGGTGCCAGGACTGCAGTTTTGGTGATGTTAGGAGTTTTAACCAAAAGAATAGAGTGTGAATCCATTCAGTCTACCCCAAAAGCCAAGCAACTTGGTTAACAAGAGCTCAGCTACTTGTTTTCCAAAAATGGCATAAAAGAGCATGTTTTTCAAAATTTTGACAATTAACATGTACTTCAAATGTTTAAAACAGACCCAAACTTGTTCTCCAAAAGGCAAGCAACTTGGTTAAGTTGCATTCATCTAAATTTTCATGCTTTGTTCTGTGAGATCTCAGGCCCATGTTTTATAGGAGACAAATTACTGCCAGTCCAGGATTTCACTTGGACTAATAAAATTTTCAGAGAAGAAAGAAGTATTTCTGTAAAGATCACCTCCTCAAGTGGCACCTCTGGAAGCTTCCCAGAGGCTCGGGGTAGCGGATCAGGATGCGTGCAGGAGCGAGGAGGGTTGCATGCGGATGCTCTGTTGGTCTGTAGTTTGAGGTGCATGTAGGTGCAGATTCAGGCTCGCGTGGCTACGGAGCCTAATAGATCCTTTGAAAAGTAAACTTTTGTTGTTCTCTCCAAGTGCTGATTTTCCCAGATTGAATGCCTGTATGAAAATCAAGCTGCCATCTAGGAAGCTCTAACTCTGGCTGCAAAATAACATCCTTCATTTTTCTCCCTCTCGTTCTGATTTATTTTCATAGTGTGATTTCCATAGCAATTCCCCTCTTTACTTCTGTAAACGATTCCTGTACAAACAGCAGATGAGAAATGAGCAATAAAAAGAAACAAAACTACGGCTTCTGGGTTGCAGAGTCACAAAGCAGGGGGGAAAGAAGGAAGAGGAGCGGGTCAGGGGGGTCATTTTAATGCTTTGTGTTGTAATTGACTACATTTCAGGTCGACCGTGCCTCACTTAAATCTCTTCCTTTTTCTCAGTCCCCACCAAAGTGTTTG
The DNA here is from genome assembly GCA_000699545.1 of Podiceps cristatus. Taxonomy (NCBI): domain Eukaryota; kingdom Metazoa; phylum Chordata; class Aves; order Podicipediformes; family Podicipedidae; genus Podiceps; species Podiceps cristatus. Next base: position 61,117 of record KL278123.1, on the reverse strand, counting down.
TACAGAGCAGGGGAATATCATACATTCCTCCATGCAGCTTTCTCAGGGCCGGCTTTCTTCTCCCTTCTCAAAATCAGTCCTTCAGCCTAGCAGAAAAGCATTAGGAATCCAATTTTTGAATGCTTTTGTTACCTGCATTATTGAAAATCCATTCAAGCAAATATACTGAGCTGAGGGTTTTCTTTATCTTGATTAGATGCCCCTCCTTAGCTGCATAGTCTTGAAATAATTGGAAGCTTTTGTGGATTCCACTATCTACTCAGGAGAAAAGAGGGGTTGCACAAAGGTATCCCAGCCTGCAGCCCGCGTCGAGTGACGTATCATCGTATATTGTAATAAGTGGCAATACAAACTCCGAGGAGAACTTTCCCACCGGCAAAAGCCTTCTCAGGTGTGAAGAGCAGTGGAAACGTGATGCTTTTTTAGGGAGCAAAACAGAACTGGTTGCAACTCTGCTGTTCCCGCGTGCCATGTCCGTGTGAATCGCGGGCACGTGTGATCCGAGTGTCCGTGCTGTGTGTTCAGCTCCAAGATATCACCAATGGCCGACTGGGAAGATGAAAATATTTAACGGAGATGGAAGATAACAGAATTCCTCCCCCTGAATTTGTTCAAATGAGATTTGCTGGTGCTTGTAGATGAAGCAGTTGCGTGTAGGTTCGCTAAAAGGTGCTGCTGAGGGGTGCTGGCAGAAGTTTAATTTTTATCAGCTCCTCTTAGGTGGCACCCTTAAGTTTATCAAACAAGCAAAGCTGATTTGCTCTTCGTTCGTCTCAGTTGCATGAATCGGTTGCCAAGTAAACAGGATTTTGCATTTTCCTAATTACTTTCATATTTGTGTTTTACCTCTATTTGTTCTCTTGCAAAACTGGTCCTAATAATTAGTCAGGCTCCTGCTGCCTAGACCTTAAAAAAAAAGGGGGGGGGGGGGAGGAGGAGGGAAAAAAGACTTCTGAGGGTTTTTTCTCCCTTATAAATTCATTTTTGTTACAAGCATCTTTTATACATATTACTAAAGAGAGTGCACTAAGAAATGCAAATAATAGTTCTTTATTTTATTATGACAGTTAATTAATAGCAACCTGGTTTAATGAATAAAGTCACTCAGAGTCCTTCAGCACTTCCTAAGTAGAGGCCAGAATCTGTAGGGATTCTTTTTTCCCCCCCATTGTATAGCTCCGAGACTCCGCGCACTATATAGGGCCTGTATAGAAATGCTCACTAATGAAGAGGGAGGGCGAGGAACTTGTCTGCATTCAAAGATCACTGGTGAGTCATTCAGCGAGAAAAGGCCCCTTGCTAGGAATAGTCACAGTTCCGCGGCATTGTGCTAGCAAAAGGGTTTGATCAAAGGTCTCCTGCCGAGCTTGCATGGTTTCCTTTCATACGACGACCATAATTAAAACCACTAATTCTCTTTTAAAATGCTGCAGGATGCCATGTAGGCATCTGTCTGGAGTGTCCTTTGTGCTGTCGGGAGCTGTTAAGGACCAGCACCGAGGGCTTTTCAGCGACATGCCAGTCAGGAAGGTGATTCGACATAAGGGTGCCTCTGAAGGCTTGACAGGGCCTTGACTACACAATTCCAGCTGAATTTGCCCCTTGTCAGCTGCCAGTAAATAAATCTCAAAGAAGAGGAGGGGGGAAAGCTGAAGTTTCATTACCTGATCCCCGAGGCTTTGTTGGTTTTGGCATCGCCCAGGGGGAAGCCCTCGCCCCTCGGGGCCGGGGAGCTGGAGATGGCCATTGGAGACCCCGGCGCCCGGGCTGTTTGAAGACCGTCAATACTTGTAACAGTTCAGCTGTTAGGAAGACAAATAAATGGAAGAGCCCATTAATCCCCTTTGGGTACTCGGTGCCTTTTGCCCTTTTATCGCAGCCTTATTAGGTTCCTACTCATCTTGAACCAGGAGGGATGAATTGAAGTTGTTGAGCACTAATTGGCAAAGACTTTTCATCGCGGGCCAAGAACTTTCACTGACTTGAAAGTAACTTCACCACAGGGAGGATCAGCAAATTCTTGCCTCGCCATTAAAACAAAACCCCAAAATCCCGTTGGGATTCAATGTGGTGTTTAAAAAAAATAGAAAGGAAAAAAAAAAAAAACAAGAGGCAACTGCTAAATTGTTGGGCTTGTCCTTCATGAGGATGTTGGCAACTTAGATTTGCTCTGTAAAAGAGAGTCGTGGAGCCAGACGCGGCACAGGGTGATCCATCCTGAAATGCAGTTGAAATCCACGTGTCTTACATGTGTACACGTGCGTTACCAAAACCTGCTCGTGAGCCAGGCTTCCCAAAAGCAGCCTGGGAGATGATCTGTCAAGTGGCACCATTGTTCTTGACAGTTTGCAATGGCCCAAGGGTTAAGCAGAGCGGTGCTGGATTTCCATCTGCCCAGGAACAATTCTGACTGCCCTCGACTCATCCCTGGCTTTGGTGATGGGATTTATAGACAGGAAATATTTCAGTGTGGAGGCACTTCCACTCAGTTGGAGTTCTCTCAGTTGGAGAACAACTGAGCATGTTCTCATGTGAATTGTTTTTTCATGTTGATTTTGGTAAATGCTGCATTAATTTGAACATACTTATTGCCCTCTCTCCCCATGTCCCCCGGTGCGTATTTTAAATTAATAAAACTTTTGCCTGGTCGTGAAAGCATCTTATACATGATAGGTGACAATGTCATGGGCCACTTCAGCCTGGAAAACGTAGAGGTGGGGATTTTAGAGCACAAAATCCTGTCGATGTGTTCCCTGGCCTTTGCATTTGGGGGATTCCTGAAACAAGGTGCCCACATTAAGGATGGCGTGTCCCACTGGGATGCCAATGTGGGTACCTCAGCGAAGAGCCGTCACCTTCTTTCCAGGGACTTCCAGGACCAGGATCTTGGCACAGAGCTACGTGAGTAAACAGGCGGCTAAAGCTCCTGCACCGCTTGCACTAGGGGATGAAGACATCATTGTCAGTACCCTCTGAAAGGCTGTTTGGTTTGGATCTGCCCAATGAAGCTGGAGCGAGTGCTCGTGGTGTTGCCCCTGCCAGGTGGCTGCAAGATGCTGCCCGGCTCTGGCCACAAAGGGCCACGCAGTGAGGACGGAGATGCTGGTGACACCACATCCTCCGCATGTTGTCCCTTCTATGGGAGTGTTTGAGTGCTCTTGGGTATTTCCGCGTTGTAACACATTGCTACTGGTCAGATACAGTAGCAGCTTGCTGAACTTTGGGGGAAAAACACGTTAGAGGAACATGGTTTTGGATGGTTTGGGGGGGGGGCTTTTTTGTTTTGGTCTTTAATTTAACAGTAAAGCCACATAACAAAATAGCGTCTGAAGAACTGGCATCTGAAGAATGGAAAGGTGTCCCTGCCCATCCATGGCAGGGGGTTGGCACTAGATGATCTTCAAGGTCCCTTCCAACGCAAACCATTTTATGATCCTATGATAACTCCGCTGCTCATAAAGCCTCCCCAGGCAGGATCTGCTGCCTGTTTCAGGCCAAAAGAAGGACTTGTGTGCCCAAATTGTTGCCATCTTTTCCTAATATTTGTTATTTCTTCCTTGCTGCTTCTTGAAACTCCAATTATATTCAAACTTGACATTTCAATAAAGACTTTTTTGAAGCAGGGTGAAAACAAGGAATGAGTATAAATTGGAGTAACTTTATTCAGATGAGTGGAGTTAGGGGAATTGGTGCCAGCAGAAGGCTGGTTGGAGATGGTGCACCATGATCGACAGCCTCCATCCATCCTGCGATCCTTCACAGCCTCCTTCTAACAAATCTGAGATTTTGCCTTTTGTCGGGTTGAAGAAACCCAACAGAAACATACTGGTTGTCAGTGAATTTTATCAGTAAATTCTTGTTGGTCAAACTACAGCAAAAATGGGGTTTGCTGGTGAGCGAGGAGGAGACACAATGGCCTTGAGGAAGATGAAGGTCAGCCTGGATACTTGGTATATACAAACGTTGTGATTGCTGATTACAAATCCAGGTACTTAAGAGTAAGTGATTATTTCCTGCCAACATCTGAGAAAGAAAAAGTAAGAATTTGCTACTTGATTGCAAGCTGTGGCTTGGCATCAAGAAAACTGGGGTTTTTTTAAATCCACATTCATAATTTTGATCCTTAAACTTAATTGAACTAATTCAATTAGACCATGCCAGTCTTGCATTTGATTGAAGACTGTGGTTTGGTTTTGCTAGAAGGTAAGAGTGAACCATGAATAATTCTGACTAGATATGAAAGAGGATTTTTCTCTCTTGTGGGGGCCCAGGAGGGAGGTCAGAGCCTCTTGGCAGGCTGTATCACACTGCCCCGAAGTACTAAGGTATGTTATGCACAACTCATGCTAATATTTGTTCAATACACCCTGCTCATCCATCGCATCGACTCTCCTCCAAACCTACTGAGTCCTATTTTCCATCACGTAAAAATTAGAGTCAATGACATGACATGAGGAGGATCCAGCTTCTTCAGTTGCTCTTTCATTTAGGACCATTTGAGTAATTGTGACCTTCAAATAAACTTAATTACAGACAATATGGGAAACATGAGAAATGTGGGCAATATGGGCCAGGCATTTTGTCCTGTATTTCTGAAGGCAGTGTCCTGTCAAGGTGCCACAACACATGTGTGACCTCAAATATCAATGAAAATATTTGGAGTTAATTGTGTTTTTAAATTCAGTGACATAATTTATAACATTTTAATTCTTCTTGTTGTCCCTGGTGTTAAAAGCAACTGGTTTTAAGAAACCCCAGTGACCCCTAAATACCCTTTTTTTCTCCCAACTGGGATCTAGCTTTTTACCATTTCCTTAATGTTTGCAGCTAGAAATACAGCTTAAGTGGCATTATGCTAAGTAATTATTCTTACAGGATGTGAAATGAAACAAATTTTGCACAGCATGAAATTATTCCTGCCACGTATGGCGTTTGGTGGCAGATTTTTTCGTTTGGACCGTAAACAAGGCTCGGTGGCAACGAAACAACACGGAGCAGAGGAGGGGGAGCGGGGAGGAAAACACTACCAAAGGTAAGTCCTTGTAGCAAAAATATTTTTGGCTGGATCAAATATTAAACCTGCTACTACAAATTTCACGCTTTGCATTCCTAAAGCAGATGCCAAGTGATGATGCCAAAAATTAATTGGAAATAATATTGCTTGCCTTGTGTGCTCAATCCAGCAGAGGGCACAACGGATAAATGATGCGTGCGTTGCCGAATTCACCGCCGCTGATAAGGCTGTTTGTAATTATTTCTGTAAAAATATGTAGCAACATGCTTGTGTGCTTATTTACATTTGGGGATGTGGTCTGGAATGGAGGGTTTAGATTTATAACTATTCCTCCCCCCTTCCCCATCAATACATAGGAGACTTCCGTGTTTTGCTCGCTTTATGTTTTGTTAAATTGCTGGGTTTGCTCGTTAAAGTACAGCGAACTGGTTCAGTGTTTGGATGATATCTTGAATTAAAAAGTCAAACCTTGACCGCTAATAGGGACGTGATGCATCTTGTACGATCGTGTTCTTCCAGTGGTATTTTCACGTGGGTTTCTGTGGGTAAAGAAAATGGCGTTGTAGAGTGCAAAAAAAGAAAAAAGGCTGAAGATAATGCTAAGAAGGGGAATATTGCCCCTATTTATGGAAAAATGTGCCTTGTTTTTTATATAAAACAAAATAGTAATTGGGATGAGAAAGTTTCCCAATAGTTTCACAAGCTATAGCATAAAGACATTAGGCAGGAGAGAAATGGGGAAAAGATGTACGAGAAGCCTAAAACAACAATTTTTTTTTAAAAAAAAATGCTATTATTTGCATTCAATAAATTATGCAATTAGCAAAACGGACTAGAATGTTGGTGCACAGCGTTGCTTTTGCTAATGCAAAATGGGTAGATACTCTTCTGAAGTACAGTCTTTTGTATTTAACAAACACATCAACCAGGAACAAGCATAACACTTGTATCATCTGTCTGATTAGGAAAGAATTTTTTTTCAAAAGTGATACAGATCAGAAAAAAATGTTAACATGTCCTTCCCATCCAAACCTCATTCGGAAAGCCCGATACTTCAAATTATTCCCACTGCTTCCAGCCCCTTTTGCACAAGCACAGATGAAGTGCAGAAAGGGAAGGAGAGAGAAACGTGTGCTAGAAGAAATGCAACACCGCAGTCTTTCTCAAACGACTGAAAAATATCTTTCACGCTGCTTCCTTCCAGTTTCACACATATAAATAGATGCTGCCTTGGAACAAGTCAACATTTGGTGCAAACAACCTCAGAACTCAATCTCTGCAAGGAAAAAAAAAAAAAAAAAAAAAAAAGGTGTTTTCATGTTCTAGTCTCTCCCTATCTTGTTTCAGGGTTATTGTTTAAATCAACACTTTCCAACTGTGTAGATTTTAGCTGGAGGTTTTTTTGCTTGCTTGTTTGTTTTGGAGAGGAGGGGGTTGTAATTTCCCAACGTATGGGAGATAAATGAGATGTTTAAAGCGCCTCAGTGGAGTGGCATAAAAGCTGGGAAATAAGAGAGATTGTAAATCTATGTTTGTTTTAGAAATAAAATAAAATAAATCAAGCAAGAGCAGGTTAGAGCTGCTAATACTGAGCTGATTAAGAGCAGCAGTTACATAAAAAGCAGCTAGAGTCCATCTTTTAAGTAAGTATTACTGCAGCCAGGAGAAATGCAGCTCCAAAGCTTTTAAGGGCTGGTATGGTGCTTTTTTTTCTTTTTTTTTTTTTTTTTTTGTGAATTAAGTGCTGATGAAAGGTATGGGATTGACAGCTTTGCAAACTCAGTGACACTGTTTAATCACATAACCCGTGGTAGCGCCTACAAGACCTGCAGGAGCAAGTTCTCCTGGACCTATGTTGACTCTGGTTTTAGGGACAGAGATCACTGAGTTCCCCGACCCAGGCTGGGGTCCGAGATCTACTTGGAGATCTCTACAAGGAGAAAGCAGCCAAGAACTCGTGCAATCATTGTTGGGTTGGCAAGGTTGTCCCTCAGACCCCAAATGCCTCCCACACCTTCTACCAAGCTTGAGACTGGCAAGAAGTGGAAACCCAGAGCTCTGATAAGGCTGGAAAGCAATGGGTGCTGCTCTTCTGTTGTGACTGACCTGAGATCCCCAAAATTGAAAGTGCGGGGTCCGAGGAGGAGGAAAGGCTGTTCTTGCCCTTCCCTTTGGTGAAGCTTCATCCAATATGTTGGACATCTGCAGCAGTGCCTTCCCTGTAAGCTGGCAGGTAATTCGTTTCCCCCTGAGAGTGAGTAAAAGCCATGAAGATCGACTGAACCCATCACAAGAAGCTTTTGCATCCACTTCCCTTGGTAAGAAGAGTCTGTTTGCCCTCCATGAGCTCACGGCACCGGGGCCCTTGCTCTGACAAAGCGCTCTCATTAACCTGTGCGCATCCTCCAGCGGAGACCTTCCCTCTGCTCTTTCTCCAGGGGAAATGTCCTGGTGTCTGGGGCTGTCCACCTCCCACTGAGGTACCCAGGTCAGGCTGATGGTGGTGGGTATTCCTACCACTCACCTGGCAAGGACAAGGCGGAATTCCCACTGGGAATTATTGGTTTTGGAGGGCAGTCAGTTTAGATTAGACGAGGTCATTTTTTCTGTTGTTGAAACATCTCCTTGCAGTGCTCCATTCAGCCAGCAGCAAAATGGTTTGCCTCATTTGGAGGATTATTTGAGCCTTTTGGTTTCACGGCCTTCTTCCTTATAGGTCCATCTGAAAATGGAAACTGTGTTCAAAATGAGAAATCATACATTCTGGTTAAAAAAAGAAAAAAAAAAAAAAAAAAAAAAAAAAAAAAGAAAAGAAAAGAAAAGAAAAAAGACCACCCCCAAATTTTTAGACCTAAATTCTGAAAATATAAAATCATAATAATGATATGTTTGCCTGCTCTTTTTTTTTCAGACATTTCTAATGCATTTCCTGTAGCTGAGATGTCCTGAAATCAACCTGAATACAGCAATGGTTTTAGTGTCTCAGGACTATTTTTGATTTAGCTAGCGGCTATTCAAAATGTCTTATGTACCTTTACCTACCACTGCAAACAAGATTTGAGGTCCTTGTGGGGGCAGGCAGATATTTTCTTAGTTCTTTATTGCTAGAGCAGAGAAATACAAAAGCATAGGAAGAATAAAAATGAGTTTATTTGCTTCATGGTCTTCTCCGGGGGTCACGAGCTTCATGCTGGGAGACGGTGGAGAGGATGAGAATTTCGCTAACACGGCTTGTCTCTGGGCTGTCATTGCTGGCTCCCTCTCCCCAAAAATGCCTCACTGCTCCTGCCTGCTGGGATCCCCCATGTCGCGGCTCCCCGCTCCTGCCCTGACCCTGAGGTACAGGATGGAAACCCTTCTGTGGTTTTCAGTCATGTCCAGCTCGGTTGGAAGGTCAGCACATCCCTGCAAGAGTAACTTCACATCTCTGCAGGTTTCCCTTGAATTTCCTGCAGTTGCCTCCATTTCTTCAGCTTTATTGGTCCCATGGAAAATGGGACATGTCCTGACCTGCCTCCTGACGGGGTCTCCAGGGTGGGAGCAGTGAGGCATGAAGGCACCTCTCCAAATCCCCCCTCGCAGGATCCCCCTTGCAGCCCAGGGAAGCCTGTCCTGGAAGGGGACCAGGCTGCACCCCAGCTGTCACAGCGCGGGGTGATACATCCCGCCCCAACGCAGCAATCCCAGGGCGATCGGGGGCGGGGGGTGGCGTGGTTGGGGGGCACCTTCTCTGTCAGCGCTGGAGGGAGCCCAGCTTGCCAGCTCAGACCCGGGCATCTGCAGTGTAGGAAATCCCACACAAGGTGGCAAACCCTTCTGCAGCTGCAATTTGCATTTTCTGACCACAAACAAACAACACCGTGTAGGTCTCTCGGCGTACAAGGTTGTGAAAAAACAGGCCTTATACAGCCGTGTATAAGCTAAATATTGAAATATGACTGAAACATTTTAGAGCTCAGGCCTGCTGGTATATTCCACTCAAAGCAAACGTGCAGCATCAATTGGCAGCTGCCTAGAAGAAAAGATATGAATAGAGACAGGAATAAGTTGCAATGGACCAACTGAGCTGCTTTTAAGAGGAAAAAATAAGCGTAATTGCTGATTTCTTTGGCCTGACTCTCCACTGCTCTGAGCCATGGCAAAGCCTTCCACCAAATTTGCATGGGCTTAGCTGCTAGGCAAGGCAAAAAAAGAATGTTCCTCTGTTGTTTTGTTTTAGTGGCACCAAGAAACTACCTTTTCCTGTGCAAGATGGTGCCCAAGAGTGGCTGAAAGAGGAGGGTGCTTGCCATGAGCACTGCGACAAATGGCCAGAGTAGAGACAGAGTGGCAGGGAACGATGCACGGAGTCCAAGGAGGGAAAGTCTTAGCGAATGCATAAAAGAAGTAAGTGATCTGTGGTCAGTGACGAGGCAAAGGCAATTGTTGTGAGTCCCTCCTGTCCCACACAACTGCCTCCCAGCCCCCCTGAGGAAGGGAGAGCTGCCCAGGGTTCTGGTGAAGGTGTGTGTGGAGCCAACAGCCGCCCAACCCAGCTCTGAATACCTGGGAGAAGTGAGTGGCGTGTCCTGGTTCATCCTGGTGGCCGAGAAACAGAGGAGAAGCTCAGGAGTGGGTGGGTAAATACTTCTCTGGTCTCCTCTGGAGCTCAGTTTTCACCAGGTGACAGGAAACATTTTCCAAAATCGCAGGTTGCTTTCCGTTGAGGCGTGTTGCCATAGCATTAGCCGGGAGGAAACTCAACAGTTACCCCTCCAGATTGGAATGGATGTCCAAGGATGCAGGGGTGGAGCAGAGCTTTGTGCCTGTGAGTGGTACCCATGCAGTGGGTGTCACCCACGGGTGATGAAAGGTGTGCAAGGATAAGCCACACCACGAGCCACTCTGGGAGGTCTCTTTGCCCTCGTACAGGTGGGCGTCCATGCGGGCGCGTTGCTCTCACAGCCGCCCATGCAGCACGCTCCCGTGGCTGGGGTCGCTCGCGGCACGCA
>KL278123.1:5345-45597 GCA_000699545.1 Podiceps cristatus | reverse complement strand
GCTGACCTGCACAGCTGGCTTATCTGGGGCTTTGTACCAAGTGGAAAAAAAACCAAACCAAACCAAAACAAACGTGTGCCCCAATTACCAGGTGAGCAACCCAGATCCAGACTGCTTGCGAAACTCATTTCCAAAATATTTGCAATGAGAGCAGCAATCACCTGTCCCAGATTAGGAAAATTTCCCCAAATCACCTACACTGTGTGAAGCAGAAACATTGTGAAGGATGAACGTCATCTTCAAGGCTGCATTTGGGTGGTATTACCGTGCCAATGTCTGCGGGCTTCACGGACATCTGTCCACCCCAGCTTCACCTCTGCAGTGAAGGACGCAATCTCCTTCTTGCAGCATTCTTTGCTTTTGGAGATAGACCTTTGCATGAGCTCCTTTGGTGCACTGTCTGGGTTTGGGGTTGGGGACATCAGATGGGACCAGGAGCCGGGAACTGTTTTGAACTTGGGGCCGGAATAAAGAGAGGAGATGGGCACCGCCAGGATTTATCCTGACTTGATGCGTGCTGAAGGGGACGTGGCTGCTGGTTGGGCGTAGACTGATTGTGAGAGGGGTGAGGCTGCCTCGCTGTAACAGACCGTGCTGCTGCAAAAACAGAGAGACGTGAACTGACGAAGAATATATTCAGGCTGGATATCAGAAGAGAGTTTGAGACTCTCAGACAACAGAGTTTTGGGAATGGCCTTGGGGCAAATGCTCCAGCTCATTTGAAGCTGATGCTTGTTCAGCCTGTGAAATGGGATTGTACTACTTGGTTGCCGGGGAATGTGACAGGAAGGACTTAGTGATTAAAGGGGACCCTTCTTGTCCTCAAATGGGTTTTAGGATGTTTTAGTTTCCTGCTTGGTGCTGGAGGTGCTTCTCAGAAAGTCCTGGAGCTGCTGTCATCTTTCGATGACCATGGCAATTTGCACTGCTATTCAGGCTTTTGGCATATTCTGGAAAACACGGATGAAGTGTGTGTGCCCCGGTTGAAGTGCGTGCCCTGGAAATGTTGTCACACTCTGCTTGTGAGATGAAGAGCCGTGGGTTTGGTATAATCAAATGTTCCACCTTGACCTCTTGGTGGTCTGCACTGCTTTCCTATCCTTGACAGACACGAAACTGGCAACCATTCATTTGAGCCCCTTCCTTGAACTGTGGTCTCTAACGTACCATCACATACATTGCAAAAGACCATTTTTAGCACTTTCAGCATTTCAAATTTTGTATTTGAAACAGCCAGTCCAAAAGCTGCCTATTCTACTTTTGGTAATGCAAACTGGCATCTTGGCACTTGGTTTGAGTAAGGGAGTGTATGACATGACTGCAAATAGGAGTTTGGATTTGATAACTCAGAGGATCTCCCCCTGCCTGATGCTTACTTTCTGCTGGGGCTTGTAGGAAGGTGCTTGCTCCTTTTTCCTAGGCCTCTCAGCTCTCAGCTCCTGCTAAGCTTGTGGGATCCTGCAGATCTTTCGCTCTCAAAAGACTCTGGGTTTTCCCAGAGACTTATGTCCTACGGTGTACTATATACAGACACATATATACCTTGAGCCTGAAAGATTTCTTTCTGGTTTCCCGTTCTTTAGATACCTGTAAAATCAGCGTGTTGTGCACACAGCCATCAGCTGAAGAAATAATGCATCAATCAATGCTGGGCACTTGATTCACACCTTACCCTACTGCTACCTGAGCAGAGCTTCTGGACCAGGCAGCACCGTGTAAGCATCCAGTTTCCAGATGCTACCTGGTTGATAATAGGTTTGTTGAAGAGGAGGACTCCGGAGGAACTCCTCTGTACCCATGGGTGTGGTTTGAGCAGTTCTCAGCACATCTGTGAAACCAGTAGATGCTCACGTAGATGCAGTTGCAGCACACTGAAGGCTTGAACAAAGTAGAATTGAACCTTTGAAATGGCACTGCTGTACGCGGTCCATGAAAACTCAGGTTTGAACGTGACGCTGACATGGTGAAACCCTCTGCAAGAACCCATACAAAGGTATTTCCCCTCTGCATATTAAAAATAAGTGCACTCTTTGTCACTAACTAGTGAAAAAAGCCTCCCTCTCTGCAGCTTCTTCAGGTGAGCTGTGTTGGTGGGAACTGGTGGAGCTCTGAAAGGGCGGGGAGGCTGTATTTCATGTATTCCTACATCAAAACTCTTGTTCCCCTTACTCCTACGCCCTGGGCCCTGCATAGTCGCCCTTGTGCAATGAGGAATGATCAGTGGGGAGTCTGTGGACTGACGCCTGAGTGAGAGCAGCGCTGCATCTTGCCCTCATCAAGTCAGATGTCCTTGCTGGAAAAGGAGGAGGAGGAAAGAAAGTCTTGCAGCCTGAAAACCTTCTTCCCTCTGAGGGTGGTGAGGGACTGGCACAGGTTACCAAGAGCAGCTGTGGCTGCCCCATCCCTGGCAGTGTTCCAGGCCAGGTTGGACGGGGCTTTGGGCAACCTGGTCTAGTGGAAGGTGTCCCTCGCCATGGCAGGGGGATGGAACTAGATGATCTTGAAGGTCCCTTCCAACCCAAACCATTCTGTCACTGCTCTGCTATCGGAGCAGTTTTGGAAGCCGGTCCAACCACCCTGTCATTGCTCATGGCCTGACACAGCCTGCGTGTGTTGCAAGGCTGCAAGTGAGGACAGAAGGGGGAAAGAAAGTTGATGCGAGTGGAGAGACGGAGGAAGCCAGGTTGCTCAGCAGAAGGCTCACTCCCATCCGAGCAGGGCAGAGGGGAAGGGGAGGGCGTGGAAAGCTTTTCCGTGAAGGAAACTGATGCCCCGTTTGGACAACTTTCTGTCCTTATCATTTGTTCCGCCTATTCACAGGAGAGACTCAAGCAAAACAGAGGGCTTTGTGTTCCTCCCAGCCTGCCTTAACGAGGGGGGAGTTTCGGGGCTGGTGGTGGAGAGCGTGTGCTCACCCACCATGGAGAGGAGACGTGCACTACCAGGCTGCAGTATAAGGGCCCAGCTACCCAGCGGGGTGGGGACAGCTGGGAAACAGAGGGCAAAAACGAAAAGGGAATTTTGTGTCAAATCTCTGTCCTCTAAAATGGGAGTTTCTTAAAGATGGTATTAGGAAATACTTCCTGCTTGTGAAGGCGTTGAAACCCTGAGCCAGCCCCAAAGGCTCCTGGATTCCCCTTTCATCAGAGGTTCTGTGCAGCATCTCCCAGGGATGCTCCAGACACATTCGTCCCTCACAGGGGGTCAGCTCCCTTCAGTCCTGCTTGTTTACAGCCTGGATGCCCACAAATCCCAAAGGCACAGCTGGCCGGAGGCTGGAGGGCTATCCTCGGGAAGCACAATCACATATCCATTCTCTTCTTGTTCTAAATAGTGGCCAAAGTTGTTGAGCTGACTGTCAGTTGCCTGAGCCAGTTGTAATCAAATACTTAAGGCCATCAATCCTAGCAAATAAAAGTGTGTTTGAAATCAAAATCACTCTGGGTGTAGGTAGACCTGACAGCTAGCAGGACATTTTTAATGTGTCCTACTAGAAGACCAATTTTTTTTTTTTTTTCTGCCAGTGGTTCAGACTTGTGTGGGTTGGATGGTTGCCTCACACTCGTTTTGCTCCTGCTGCTGACAATGGACATTTCAAAGAAAACAATGACGATTTCTTGGAATAAAATTTGCTTGTAAAAAGAAAAAATCTCAGAGCCATTTGCCGAGCTTTTATCATCACACTTGGGAGTAGAAAGGAAATTGGCCGTATGCTGCCTGTGAACAAAGTGCTTTTCACGCCCTTCTTGAAATCCACCCATGTTTGGCCAAGTTATCAGTAGTGTGCATGTTCTTTAGAGATTTGTTGAAATTTGGCTGCTTCGTTTCTCTGAAGGCATGGTCTGCACAGCGCTTGCTCTGGCCCAAGGCTGTTGAATAGCAGGGGGACTTTTTTCCCCCAGAACATGCCCTACTTAACTCCCTCGCATTGACTGAGCACATCTAAGGGTAGCCAGTGAGTGAGCCACCAAAGGGCCCAGCCACTTTGTTCCAGGTGAACAAACTGCTCTTCAGGTTTCCCTCCCAAGTTTCTTTTTTTTTTTTTTTTTTTTTTTTGTAATATACAGAAAAAACGGCATCTTGCATAAAATCAGGCTGGTTACTAATCAAGGCTACGAACAAACTTAAGATGAGTGTTGCAGTATTGAGTGCTCAGTAGCTGAGGAGCTCTCAGAACACATGCTGCCTTTGCAGGCTTAATTTGCCTTCCTACTGCCTATGGCTTATGATAATTTTTAATTACCCAATCACACGATATCTTTTCCCAGAGGATCCTTGCTCCTTTGCCACACAAGATGGACAAAGATCTCTTAACAGGTACCCAGTTAGTTTTTCTTTTCATGCTTATCCACTGCACTATCCAAAGCCAGAAATAAATATGGATCTAGTAATTAAAAGATAGATTTTAAATGGTGAGAAAATTTCATTTCTTATTTAGACTGTATTGTAAGGAGAGCCCACTCTGGGAGCAGGGAAGAGAGAAGGAGGCAGCCGTAAAATCTGACTTTGACCAGAGTCTTAGCAGCCATTTGTGCTGTAGATGGCCTCGACACTATTTGCCTTTAATCATTTAACTTTTTATAAAACTGGAATGACAATACACCACTATCTGTCTGGAAAAAGTCAACCTCTTTATTGCTTGAGAAGTGTTGCAATACAACGGTGATGGGGTCCTGTACAAACCAAGATAGGCAGCAAAACTCTGTATTTAATACATGCCCAGCACACAAATAAAATGTGAAAAATGTTTCATTTTGGTCTTTAAGTAACAGAGGGAGTCGAGGAGGAGGTAGCAGGAAGCTTAGAATTGGAAAGTGATAGCTTTGGCAATGCAGTGCAATGATTGAAAATGACATTACACCCAATTAAAATTCATACCTTTTAACCTTCGCAGCCATCTGAGATCTGTATCATTAAGTCTGATTCAACAAGATGCCTTGATATTCTAAATTATTTGTATGCCTGGTATTCCAAATAAACATTTGTGAAATTCATTTCAAAAGATGTTAACACTCGTGAAACCCATGTGCCCCAGAGGGATTATATAAATTTCCATGTCAAATATTTGAAGCAAAGCACTTGTACAGAAACAGTGTTTTTTGTGTTTTGATGCCTTTCATTTCCATAAACTAGATTACTTTCTGAAATTACTTTCACACAGAGAACAGTTTCTATTGAATTCTAGTCAGTGAGCTCCTTGGAGTGTGATGTGAATAAAATATTACTGGGTTATGTAGCTTCCAGGATGCATATGCATCTGTGCTGTATAAGCAGGGCACACCAAGTCTGGATTTTATCTTGAAGTGGGTTCACATACAGAGATTTACTGTCTTAGAGTAATTGCTAAACAACTATTTCATTTATAGCCTAACAAGAAAGCTCTCTAGATTTCTGTCTCCAGCCCCTCTACCTGGCTAACAATGACATGATCTCCCTCGGTAAGCAGAGATTTGCTGGCAGGCAGCAATTCCTGGCTGTCAGTGGTTCTTGAACAGAAAAGTTTTATCTGCTTCTTGCAAACACCGATTCTGCCAAAAAATTCACACACACATATACACACAAAAATAGATCTGAGCAAACATTGCCTCCATTGTGCTTGTTTTGCCAACCCTATGAAATGATCAAATACCAGGTATTTAAATGGGAGATGGAAGGAAAATTTTGCCGAGGGTGGAGGGGAGGGAAGCAGCTGTGAGATTAAATGTTTTTACATAAACTACACACACACAATCTCCATTGTTATATAATATCCTGCGTGCGGGTGTCTTAGGTCAGCTCCTGGACATGCTTCTAGAAAAGAGGGTGAAATGCTAACTTTGGTGAAAAAATCAGGGTTCAGCCGTGGATCCTGCAGCAAGCCCTCTGAGGGGTGCTTGCTAAGAGCGTGGCTAAAGCTGGGCGGGCTCTCCGAGCACCCAGGAGAAACCCCTCACTGCTCGGATTTGTACTGTGTTTTGCAGTTGCTCAGTACGTGGGGCTCCCTCGTTTACACCAGCAGAAATTTCACATGTGGAAAATCAGGAGCCAGGTCATTGCAGCCAAGGCTGAACGCTGGGTCTGAGCTGTCCTCTCCTGCTGTGGCAGCTGTCCCTCTGCCCCAAAAGCAGACGCACGCTCTGGTTTGGGGTATGTAAAGATTCATTCGCAAGCCAGTTAGCGTTTGGTTTGCTTGCCTCACGGTAATCTTGGAGTCATATCCTCTCACCAGCAGCAAGCGACAGATTCCCTTACTTTGGTCTGGAAGTGCAGAATTGTGGTGGTTATTACGGGGGCAGAAGAGGCGTTAGCTTGTGCACGCAGGGTTAGGTTTTGCAAAGGCCGTGGCTGGAATAAGCCTGCTGCTTTGAGCTCAGGTGGATGTGTGCTTGTGAGAAGGGAAATTTGTTTTCAGCTGGTGAGAGAGGCGTGAGGTTTTTCATGTTTTTCTGTGGAGCTCAAACCAGTACAGTCCAGAGCGGTGAGTGAAGGAGGAGCGAGTTACAGGACAGGCAGAGATGTGATGATATGAGCCACTGACTGAATCAGTCACAGCTCTGACGAAGCTGTGGTTCTCTTATACAAAAACCTGACCACTGTTGGCTTTTTTTTTTCCCTCTCTTTTCGCTTTATATCAAAACAGAAACGTCCTGGCATCCTTGACAAAGCCAAATTAGTCCTTTAATGTCCTTTAATGACTGATCCTTCTTTCTCTTGCCTCACTGTTCAGGTACATGGACTCCAGACCAGCACTGGCTCAGGACAGCAGCACCTTATTTCCCCTTTTGTCATCTGCTATTTTATGTTCCTGTCTCGGCTGTGTTCAGACAGATCCTTGGTAAGGAGAACGGAGGTGAGTGAACGCTGGTACATCTCACAGCTGAGGTCAGTAGAATACAACGTTCCTGTTTTTTGGCTGTTTTACACAATTTGTTAAATATGACTTCTCTGTAGTAAAAACCTAGTAAATTTTGAAGAAAAAGGGAAAGGCTGAAACCAGCAGCGCTGAAAAGCAGAGCCTCATAGAAATGTCCCAAAAGACTTCAGGCTTGATTCCCCTCTGAAGTGGCTGTATACAGGTTCAAAGCAGTGCTGAGATGCCCAAGGCCTGCTCCAGGCACAAGCCAAGTGGGTGGTGGCACCCACAGAGGGGAACAAGATGTCTGTGGCTCTGCTGTCTGTTTGGCTTAGGCAGGGGCTGCTGAGGGCGGGTGAGAACAGAGAACAGGAGCAGGAAATCCAGCTCTCAGGTGTCTCCTGGCTCTGCTCCTCCTCCTGCTCCTCCCCATGGCTGCAGTTCTTTGGCTCTGGCAGCAAAACCTGTTTTGCCTGAGAGCAGCAAAGCCCATATCGCTCAAAAGAAACATCTGCCATAATGTCGCTGCCGCATGGCGTCCATGGGAGCCATGCACGTAACTTGGCGAGAGCAGGTGGAGGGATCCACCACTGCACCACGTGTGCCTCGAGGAGACTAGAAGAAAGGTCCCCATTTTACATGTAGCCCCCAGGGCATTCAGCAGCCACCTGGCTTCCATTCTTATCATAGAACCATGGAATGTTTTCGGTTGGAAGGGACCTTCAAGATCATCTAGTTCCAACTCCCTCACCATGGCCAGGGACACCTTCCAATAGACCAGGTTGCCCAAAGCCCCATCCAACCTGGCCTGGAACACTGCCAGGGATGGGGCAGCCGCAGCTGCTCTGGGCAGCCTCTGCCAGTCCCTCACCACCCTCAGAGGGAAGAAGGTTTTCAGGCTGCAAGACTTTCTTTCCTCCTCCTCCTTTTCCAGCAAGGACATCTGACTTGATGAGGACAAGATGCAGCTCTGCTCTCACTCAGGCGTCAGTCCACAGACTCCCCACTGATCATTCCTCATTGCACAAGGGCGACTATGCAGGGCCCAGGGCGTAGGAGTAAAGGGAACAAGAGTTTTGATGTAGGAATACATGAAATACAGCCTCCCCGCCCTTTCAGAGCTCCACCAGTTCCCACCAACACAGCTCACCTGAAGGACCTGCAGAGAGAGGGCTTTTTTCGCTGGTTAGTGAAAGATAAAAAGCTGATTCCCAGCAATTGCCAAAGAACATCAAGCTAAGAACTAAATAGGGTAAAAAGAAATGGGCTGCAATATATGCTCAGTCTTTGGTGCATTTCTTTAATGCCAGTCTTTAGGGGCAGACTTTGCAAAAATCCCCAATTATTTTAGCTGGTTAATCTGGTCCAAAGTAGGCTGTTGGCCAGCCTGTATGCTCTACGTATGATCTGGCTTAGCTAATCTGATAAATTCCAGTTTATTCTCTGGGTAGACCCTGCAAATCCAGGACTATTTTAATTAGAGAAGCTGGGCTGCGACAGTTTATTGGGCAGCAGAGGTAAATTCGCAAGTCCTTGGGTCAGTGCTTGCCAGAGATGCAGGTCATTTGGGTTAACGAGTTACCACTGCCCTAAATGATGGCTTTTCCTTCATCTTGCTGCTGTTAGGCTGTTTTTAGCCTGTTTTTACAGACAAGCAGACCTGAGAATGTTACTGACCTCAGTCTTGGTCTGTGGTTCTAGCGCAAAGCACTTTTTTCTCACTTTTTTTTTCTATTTTCCAGCCTTGGTTATGCTGGCTTCTGCACCTCTTTGAACCTAAATACAAAATGAGCATCGATTTCTAAGAGAGAGGATTTGGATCTTTAGTTTTCCTCGTGTTCTTTCTTTTGCAGTAGAGCCTGCTGAGATAAAGCTTCCAGCCTGTAGGTACCGTATCCCCCTTGCAGACAACAGCCTGGGCTGTGAAAATCTGTGGTCGGGGGAGACAGGACAGACAGAAGAAACCTACGGGCCATGGTTGCTTGAGAAGAAAGGTGGCTACAGGGCCATTGAGGGCCTGACACAAGGAGGCAAACCTGGGATGCTCTGCCTTCAGTCACCCTCTTTTCCTCATCACAGAGCAGGCAGCTTCTGTTGCGCACAATACAGCTCCATTTTTATCAGCAAGGGCCAACCAGACAAAATAAGGTCTCTTCAACCCCCTTTGTCATTCTTTCTATCTGATGAACTTCATGCCATTAAAATTGAGGATGAGGTGCACAAAATCTACCAATTGCCAATGCAGATCATTTGTTAGAAAGCAAAAGCTTCTGTTCTTTTTCTTCAGAAGGGTAAGTGAAATGTGCCTATAGTGGGACAAGAGACTATAAAGGAAGCTAAAGTAATGGAAGATCACTCAAAAATTCTCCACGGTTTGAAAATATTTCCACTTGCATTTGTAACGCTGAGGAAAGTTTTATGTAAGAAACGGGCTGTACAGCGAGGACATCTATGTCTTAGTCCAATCTCTGCCCTAAACTTCATGAAACAAACAAAAAAAACAAAAAACAAAAAACAAAAAACAAACAAACAAACAAAAAAAAACACACAAAAAAAACCCAAAAAAACCTTCCTGGCTGCTTTCTGTTTCCTCTCTTGTGAAATGAAATTCCTTGTCCTCTTTTCCAGCAGAGCCGCTTGTGAAAGGTTTTGATCTGTGTGTGCAAGGTGCTGCTGCATATGTAAAGGAGCAGGTAGGGAAATACCAGAACTGGCTTCCCAAAGAAAGTGAACCAAAATGCAGCCCAGAGCTCCGGGAGTCATGATTCCCTGGGTACAGAGACGATGTCCTTGTGGGAAGGACGTGAGGGAGCATCTCAGGCCCCATCGCCACCCCTGAGGTGGGAGCACAGAGCCAGGCCTGCTCCTCAGCACATGTCTCAAACTACATTTTAAGGACAGTCGAGAGGGAGCCCTGCTGGGGTTTGTTTTTCTCTCCTGACTTTGTCCCAGTGCTGGGGTATTTTGCTGATGTGGTGGAGGACGCTAACACCTTGATGGGCCCCATCTGTTCCAGCGAGGAGAGTACAGCTGAATGCTTCAAGGGTGCCCGGGTGCAGCTTGGGAACGCTCCTTGCTTTATCCATGGTGAAGCAGTTGGCATCAGCCGAGCTCCCTGGCACCCAGAGGGGGGAAATCCTGAGGTAAATTCGAGTAGACGTGATGTTAGAAAAGAACTAACCGTTAGGGCAAGTCGGGGTCGCCAGGTCTCCCAGCAGGGACAGGTGCCTGCCACTCTGCGCTTGGCCGTCGGCCAAGGACTTAACGGTGGGACTCATGCCAGTCACGCATGAAGAGCAGACACAAGACTGGATCTGCTGTGACTCCGCTCCACCGAAGACAATAAGTAGTTCCCTTTGCTCTCCCTGCCTCTGCTGTGGTTGCATGTTTGTGTGCAAACGCGGGGTGGCCGGTGCCCAGGTTGCTATGTGGCATCTCCAGGGCGAGCAATGCTGGTGCTGAGGATGCCGGAAGATGCTGTGAAGTCGGCAGCGACCCTTCGCGATGCTGTTGCAGTCCGGAGAATATTCTGCACGTCCCCGTCTGGTGAAGGGGGTGGGGGTGGCAGGAGGAGAGCAAAAAGGGGCCTCCAAAGTCAGAGCTGAATTCTGGGCTGCACACAGCTATCTGCACGTACAAACTGGTATTTGCATATGCAAGTATCCAGCTGTGCATTCAGTCACTCGCTATGCCGAAGCAAAGGCAGGCGTGTGCATGTTTAATGGATCCTGCTCAGAGCTCGCTCGCTGAAATCGTGGCTGGGAAGTAGCTCAAAATCTAGCTGGCACATCATACGATAACTGGAAGCTTTTTTTCTAGCCCTGTATCTTTGAGGCTGTTTGTTTTCCACCCCCAGTTCTTTAGAATGTGCTTTTTGGTACATTCTTTTTGGTAGAAAACACTGAATATTTTTTTGCCATGTAACACAGAGCATCTCTGAGCTCTCTGAAAGTTGTGCCCTATGTATTTCAGAATGGTACAGGCAATAAAAAGCTGAGTCTGTTCAAGTCACAAAGAAAAAAAATTTTTTTCTTTTCCTCTTCATACCACCTCTTTTCCCCCTTCTCTGCCTTCCCTTCTCTCATCTGCTAAATGAGATGTTTCCACAGTTTCATTCAACACAGGATGGCAGTGGTAGAGCTTGGCAGCTGTGGGAGCAAATGACTTACGACCAAAGGACAGCTTGAAAGGCAAACATGCGATTCACTGGACGTCTGGCAATCCAGAGTCTGTCAGTGGCCCTTTCCAACTTGCAGCTAAGGAGCGTTGGACAGTCCCTTAAATAAAATACATTTTGCTTTGGCATAGCAGCTGACCATGCTGACTTCTGTCATCTCTTACATCTTCTCCTATTTTCTTTTGCATTTTCCATGTGTGTTGTTCTGCTGATCCCAGTTCTGAGGGGAAGTGTAGCAATACAGCTGCTGTGCATTTCTTTGTTATTTCCTTTCCTGCCTTGGCACCTGTAGCCACTGTAACTAAGCACTTTACAGTAATCTTAAAAGCCTTCCAAAAATACTGTGACTCATTAAAACTGACTCAATAATAAAATCGATGGCAGCCTTCTATCCCTTCTGGAAAACTCATCTGCCCTGCAGTTCCAGACAAAAATAAACTAGTTAGATAGTTTTAGGTTGTGGGTGGGTTTTTTTGTGGGTGGGTTTTTTTTGTTTGTTGCCCCCTCCCCCCCCACCCAAGCTTGACTGAAGAAACAAATAAAGTCTTATGTGATGTCAGGGACACTGGACTTTGAATTTATAGGTGTTATCCCTGTGCACACATATACTGTTTCTGCGCTTCTCTGTTGTCAGTCCTAAATTCAAGATAGTGGAGTTTGAGAAAAGCATTGAACCAGTGTTGTAGCAAATATTTAATAAAAGGCAGTGATAGGGAACAGCTTTGTCACAGCAGCATTTACTAGACAAAGAGCTGCAGTCTCTGCAGGTGGAATGTGCACAACCACATGCGTCATCCATAAGTGTGCTGGCTCCAGGCAAAGACACAAGCCTGGAAAGCATCGGGGCAACTGGATGGTGCCTGTAGCCCTACTTCTGCTCCACCCTATGACCTGTGAGGTGAACATAAGCCAGTTACTAGTAATACATCTGCACAGCGTGGTGAGGAAGAGGAATGAGAGTAATCACTATGTTTTGTGACCCACGCACGCCTCTTGTCCACGTTGCCAAGCAGTCGGCGAGGCACAAAGCATCTGCAGTGTGCTAAGAAAGAGCTGGTCTTATGGTGTCTGCTGATGGACTCAGACGTGGCCAGCTTAGCTCTGCTGGGGCCCAGCTGGTCTGCCCACACAGATGCGCAGGCTGGAGGTGCTGGGCTCTCCATCTGCAAGAAGGGGTGAGCACAGCCTGGATCTGCCTCCGAGCAGAAAAAGCAGCTCCGACCTCTGCTTACCCGGTAGTGTGGCCGCAACTCAGATCTGCACACCTGTGTGCATCAGCAAAACAGGATCATACCGCTGACCTCCTTAGCAAAGATCTTGGAGATCAACAGAGAAAATGTCCTAAGAGCTGGAGATTATCTGGTTTAGAGTGTCTCTTTCAGCAGTCCAGAGGGGATGGAGTTATTTTAAATCTTTTTTGTGAGAAGAAGAAACCAGAAGATTATTTTCTTTCTTCAATGTCCTAAAACTCCTCAGGGCTGCTTATCTCCAATTGTGCTTGTCAAATACGCCCTTCTGCTATGCAGTCTTCAGGGGAATGCATTTAAGAGCTTAGAAGATCCAGCCAGGAGAAGGGACTGGTGCCCATATGACTTACGTGACAAATGCACACACAGTGAAACAATACCTACAATGGTGGGCTGAGAAAGACAAGTGCTACTCATAAAACCAAAGAATAAGGCTCAAAAAGCTTTTAGGAAGCTATTTAGTTCATCTCCCAGTCCCAGTACCCAACAAACCCCAAATCACTCCTGCTAGCTATTGCTCTAACCTGTTCTTAAACATCTCCAGTTTAGAAGAAACTGCACCACCACCAGCCTGATTCACTGCTTCACAATTTTCTCCTTGCAGAGATTTTCCTACTGCTTAATTCATATTTTGCTTTGCATCTTAATCCTGTTGCTTCTTGTCCTATCCACCTTGGAACTGTACAGCAGACTGGTCCCTTCTACAAACTGCCCAAAAATGCCTTGCATGGGACTGAGGTAACATCAGTCACAGACCTGAATTCCAAAAGGTTTGTAAATTAGCACTTTAATACTGACACGCTTTTGTGGGGGGGGGGAAAAAAAAAAAAAAAAAGGAAAGAAAGAGAGTTCAATTCCTCGTCTCTAAATATTTAGCAGCTATTAAACTCGGGCTCTAGCTTCCTACCGACCTCCCAAATTACTGGCTGATTTGCTGTGTCAGCCAGGAGGCAGGTCGAAGTCCCCCGTCCTTGACTTCAGTGCAGCTGACCCTGACAAAGCGCTGACTGAGACTTTTGGAGCCGCAAAATCCTCCTGAAAAGTTGAGCAGGGAGTAATGCTTTGATCCAACAGTAAACTCAGGTGCTGTGGCTGCCAATGGTTTCTATTACTGCTACAGGCTGTAAGCAATTAGAAAATCCCTACCATCAAAATGAGCATTTTTAGCAGTAAAATTTGTGACATGAAGACAAATGTGGAAATCACAAGACCTAATTACATCTAATTGCCAATCCATGGGAAACACTCCAGTGAACTGGCACTCTGCAAAGGGAGGAGACAAGCAGCATTGTTTTAAAACACAAATTTACCAACATATAATTAGCTAAATACCCCCACACTCTTCTAGCCACTTGTTTTATTCTGAAGCAGAGCTCCTCTGAGTGCTGAACACAGGGAAAACATCCTCAAATGGCAACTGCTTCTTTGTTAAAAGGGTTTTAAAGGACCATGTTAGCAGGTAAAGATCAAATCTAAATACACTTTGTGATTTCTTCAAAGGTTACCTCGAGTCACTGGTTTTCTGCGGGCATTCCCAGGCTCTGTTGATGTGGTGGTATTAGCAAGAAAGCTTGGCAAGAGCTGTCCTGGCAATTTTCAGGGAGCAGCTTGTTTCCAAGTGATAGAATATCTCCTTCCCGTTGGTAAAGTGTTCAGGGACATGTCATGGGCATGTTATTTACCTTGACTCTCTACATGGTTTACAAGCTTTGAAATGTTTGTTGTTTCAAATGCAGTTTGCCCAACCTGGGATTCACCTGCTCAGTGCTGACACTGCTTCCCCGTGAGTTGCTATTAAATTTGATGTGCAGAAGGGTTTGATCCCACAGATTTCTCTGGCCGGGGGACAGCCAGCACATGGCTCAGCAACAACATGGTTAAGGGGTGATGCCGGCCAACTAACCCGACCGGTCATACATGGGGCGAGAAATTAGCCCCACATTTCTGCAAATGCTGTCATCCTCCCAGCAGCCTCCAGGCAGCTCAAACAAACCCAGGGCTTATTTTAGCCTCCTCTTACTAACAATTCCCTTCCTTCTCTTCAGCCAAAATATCTGTCCTAAAGGATTAAAACGGCCTTTTTCCCAACAAGACCATGGGGAGGCCAAGATAGGACAAGGCATCTGATTTCCTTTAAGGAAACAGCTGGGTAGAGCCGTCCCTCTGAAGTCTTTGCCCTGTGCTCTGCCACCAGCCCCGCTCTGTGCTGAGCTGGAACCTGACATAATCTTGCTGCAGCATGTGCTAATCTAAATGTTATAATAATATATTAGAGGTATAACTATGTAGGTTATTAGAATATATTTACTATTACTAACTTACAGTACTGCTGCCCTCCAGGTGCCATCTCCTCAGGGCCCGCCATTACAGCAAGCCGCAGTAGGGAGCAGCACACACAAAATGGCTGCTGCCGCTCCCTGGGCCTGAGGGGAGGCCTCACCACAGCTGCATGATGGAGGACAGGCCGTCGGCTGGGGCCTTTCCTCACCAGGGACAGACCCTGCTGTGCGAGGAGCCATGCTGACCATGGGGAAAACAGAGCTGAGGGCTGGGCTGTTACCGGAAGGATGGGCTGCAATGGCGGGGGCTTTTGTCCCCCACCCACATGGCTGTATTTCCTGCATCCTCCATGGTAAGAAAAGCTGCGGTGCCTCAGTTTCCCCATCTGTGAGGGAAATTATTTGCCACATATTTAGCCCCAGATTTAGAGGTTTGCTGGAGACCAATATAGCCCAAAAAGCTACACAGGGAGCAATGTATGGGTTGTCTCCCCATCTGTCTTTATCTTCGTGTCACTCTGGTTTCTCTTCAGTTCAGCCATAGCAAACCCGTGGTGACACTCCCCTGGATGAGCTACCACCAAGTGCAGGTGAGAGGACTGAAATTAGGGCCGAATGCGCTTTTCTTTCTTCTTTCTTTCTTTTCTTTTTTTTTTTTTTTTTTTTTTTAAACCTTAGCAGCCCTCTTCTCTGAAAGGCACAGTTACATCTGGCTGGTTTTGCTCATTTTCAGTTTAATGTAAATAGCAGCCCTGGAAGTCATTTGGGAAGCTTGCATATGCTAATAATTTGTAGCTGAATTATTATTATTTTTTTACATTCAACAATAATATTGATATTTTCAAACTTTGCATGCCAAATACTGAAATTGAATTAAGTATTGTTTAAAATAACAATAATATAAATTTGTTTTAAATGAATTTAGTGTCATTTCATTGTTTGAAATGTAATGTGGGAAAATATTACTGCTGGGGCAAGAGTAAATATCTAAGTCTATTAATTTTATTGAAGTAGTGGATAGATCCACATGAACTATTTCTGTGTGTGTTTGGTTAATATTTTATTGAAAATTGGTGTTAGCTCTAACTAATGAAAATCCAAACTCACTTCACATATGAAGGTGTAAAATGCATCCAACAACTTAATAACCCATTAACTTCAATGGAATTTTTTATGCTAAAAAAAAAAAAAAAAGCTCAGTGTTTCTAAGAGGTGTATAAAAAGTGGAAATCAGCCAGTAGTCAGCCCTTACTCTGCATTAACAGGGAAGGATAAGGAGGACGTACAACCGAGATCCTTCATTGTCCAGCAGTTGCCAACACCAGTTGTTTGAAAGGACGGTTCAAGAAAGCCCCAAATACAATGATATGAATGTCTGCTTCTTAACTATAATGCTTCTCATGCATCGATGTTGGAGCATTTTGCAAAGGGCAGCACCGTTAGCTCCATTTTACAGGTGGTGAAACTGAAGCGTAGAGTAGGGATGTTATTTGCCTGGGCTCACCCTCTCAATGGCCAGGGGTAGAGCCAGGAACAAATCCCCATCTCTTGACAGCTAATCCAGTGCCTAAGCCAAGATGGTCTCCTGCTTCAGGAAAATGCTTCCTTTGTAGGTAGCACTTGAGCACATGTTAAAGTCAAGGGGACTTAAACGTCTGCTCGAAGTTAAGCCTATACTTAAGTACTTTCCAAACAGAGGGTAAACTTAAACCCATGTTAAAGCGCTTTCCTGAATCCAGGCAAAATCTGTCCAAAGCGCTTGATTCTTCTAACTGCCATAATTAATGGTGTGGAGAAGTTGTGGAATTTTCTCTCTCTGTCTCTTGTTTTGTTGTTTTTTTCCCCAGGTTTTTCAGAAAGAAGAAGAGGTGAGGAGGCTGTTTGAATTTTTTAGCAGTCCTCCTAATTCTAGCTCTGCGTGTCCTTCTTATCTTGATGAAATGTCACTGTTTACTATTACTGTTTTATTGTGGTTCCTGCTACACTTGAGACTAGCATGCTTTTACATAATTATCAAATCTCAAATCTATGTAACATGAATAAATGTGTTTATTAGGAGAGGACCTAAACAGCCTTAACACCACAGTGAAAAGTAACAGGAAGCCTAAAACAGTATCATGTTGGATTTGTTGACTCTAGCAAAAACACATTCTCGCTGCTGTGTGACTGTGTATTTCTCAAGTTATGAAATTGCAGTCATGGCAGATCAGAGCACGTATCTTGTTTGACAGAAGTGAGGGTGAATATCAAAGTGGTATTCTTCCTTCCAGCAAATTAAAACTGCAGGGTTTACGCAGTGCTCCACTCAAGAATCCCATCAGAAGGCAACTTATTTCTGTGTAACACCGATAACAGTTCAGTCGTGCCAGTGCAGACTTGAAGAGAGACATGTGTAGCCTCAGTCATGCAGGCAGACAATTTGATTTATGGGATGATCTTGGTACAGAAGAGTTCTTACCTGTTAACCTAGGTTCAAAATCTCAACTAGTGCTTGGCATGTTGTCTAGGCACCAACCAGGGACTATAAAAAGCGATAGGCCGTATATCAGAGCCCAGACAGGCAAAGCTTCACACATTCCCTGTTACTGCAAAGCCGCCTAGAGCTGGGAAGACAGCTTGTGCGTACAACCGTTCAGGATTCAGCTTGCCCTTAACTGAGTAGCTAGTTAACAAGTGTTAACAGTATTAATGGTTTCAGCCCTCCTGTAAGAAAGGCTAAGAGAGGGTCCCCAAACTGTACATTTTCATGGCCATCAGTAACTCATGCCGGTGTCTAATGCAGGTGAAATTAGTAGGGCAGGACAACTCAGAAGTTTGGACATGTGAAATGCTGGGGATTTCTTTAAAGGAAGGGTAAATATTTTCTGGAATTTGCATTGCTCACCAGTGAGAAAAACCTGTCAGGAAGGGATTTAGACCTAAGCAGATAAATAATAGCCTTGGAAAGGGTATATGGTGTGAAATGGAATGTGCTAGCAATGGAAGAAGGGGTCAATCAGGTAAAGAAGCCAAGTCTTGAAGGTTAGGCCAAGTCTTGAAGGTAAAGTGAAAGAAACTGAGAGGATCTTGTACAGTAAGGAAAAGAAACAAAAAAAAGGCTCACTAGCCATGTAAACGAAAAGCAAAAGAATGACTGGGTCTACCACACAATAAGCATGGGCTAGGGATTAGCGTATGGCATCTGACATTGAAGGGACACTACCTCGGCTTTCCCTAAGGATGAAGATGGCTAATGGGAATGAGCAAATAGAACTGAGGAGGGTCATGTGCAACGTGCAGAACTCTGAGCTCTTCGTGTGTTCAAGTCTGTAAGGATCAGATCAGCTCCAGGAGAGAAAAGGAACTGACACATGAAACCACCATCCCCGTAGCAAAAATTTTCAATAAACTGTTCAAAGCCTGAGTACTCTGCCCTGAGCATTTGACTGGAAAGTAGCAAACACGGTACCTGTAATAAAGGATGGAGCAGCTGCTGAAAAGTGATTAGGGAAACTCCTGGCTGTACCTCAATACTATGCAGTGCTTTAGAGCAGCTTTTTAAATAACTGAACCTGTGAAAGCAGATGAAAAAATAGGATAAAGGAAAGATGGGTTATTGTGCTGGTCTCCTTGGAGAGCTTTCACTGAGCAGAAGTCAAGAACAGTGTGATGCCCCAGTCTAGCTGGGTTCCTCTGAAGAACTGAGTATATTGTGCTGTACTGGGAGTTTGTGATGATGATGGAGAACGTGAGGATTAACAACAGTGTTCTGTCATGAGGTAAAGAGTAGTCAAAGGGGTGAAGATGGAAGGTGACTTGGGAAGAAGAAATGAGGAACTGGGAAGTGGTTACGGAGTTGCTTCACTAATGATGAAACACACCCTGCTGATTGATAGAAAAATTGTGAGTGTTGTTGATTTGGATCAACTTACAGAATTTGGGTATTGTGAAGTATAAAGTCAATGCACGTTGGGACAAATAACAGAATTTGCTGCCTTAAACCATGGACTCTTCAGCTTGAAAGACAGACATAGCGAAAGACTGTGTTAAATGCTTAGGGAATGAAGATGGGCCACTATGCAACCTGGCTGTGAACAGAACCACCACAATCCTAGAATATATCCTTTTTATTGCTATAGAAATGTTAATATTGTTGCAGAAGACACAAAGGAAAACCTGAGTGGGACAGTTGTGGTTACCCGTATTTAAGATTCAGACTGGTGGGGCTACTGGGGTGACTGGGGAAATGGAGAACCTATTTTATGAAAGAAGGCTGATAGAGCAGGTCTTGTTCAGCCTAATAACATGAAGGCTGGGAAGAGATAGGCCTGTTCTCCAGAAATGCATCGGCGGGGTAAACACTAGGGAGGGATAAGAGCTATATAAGCTGAAATGCTGGCACAAGAACAAATAGGCAGGAACTGGCTTGGAATAAATCAAGGCTGGAAGTTAGAGGGAAGCTTTTAACAGACAGAGGAAAGGAGTTCTGCAACAGACCCCACCAATGTGATCAAGACCAAAAAATTCAATAGTTTTAATATAATGTTTGGTGAACCAAGGAAACCTATGCAGTTTTGTTCCCTGTAGTGTAAAGAACCAGACTCGATGATTTAGACCAACCCTTCAGATTCTACAGTAAGTTTAACATCCTAAAATGCATATGACAGATAATGCATGTTAGAGTAATTATTCCAGGCTCTCTGCACCCTCTGGCAAGCTCTAATTACCTGGGGGTAACAGCACAGCAGGAGGGTGGAGCAGGGCAGGAATCAGTTCCTCTTTTCTGCTACAAGCAATGTAGCCATGTACTTACCCGCCTAGAGCAATGGTGCTTGTGCTGTGCTGGAGCCCAGTATTTTTTACGTTCACTGGTAGAGGCTCCTGTATTATCCATGGTGCCCATCCTCAGAACAGTGACTCTTCCCCTGGCTAGACAGTAGGAACTGCATCCTGCCAGTCAGCAAACATCTGAAAATTGTCACCTGAAATACTCTCTTCTGCAACTCTTGGCTCTGGTGAGACCAGCAGATAATCAAGGCAGGTTAGAAACAGATGTTATCATGAAAAACTGTAGCCAAACTGCGACATATCTAACTCCAAGCTTCCCTGTACTGTACAAATGTTCCCAAGTACTTGATAAATGTTTTTCCCCCCTCAGAGAGTGTTTCTCAAAGAAAACTCTCCTGAGACTGCAAGAGTTCTGCAATCTGCTGTGTCCTAAAATGATCAATTAAAACACTAAGTTTGCATAAGGTAAAGGTAATCTGATGCAAACCACCTGAAGGTCACAGAGCCTGAATATAAGGTCACCAAGGGATCTCCAGGTTCATGTCATCAGGTGGAAGAATAACGATGGATGTGTTTTGACAATGTTTATGTTTAATTTAACAATTAACACTGGCCTCACCTATTGATCTTTAAGCAAACATTCGTTTATGGTGCACAATGACATTGTAGTTAGCAACTTCGGATTGTATTAGTGGGAGTTTCAGCTGAGCTGCATTAAGAAATGCTAATTGCAACAGTCTTGAGGAAGGAAAACCGAAACAAAAGGATAGCCACACGTTTTTGATGAATGTCCCTGCTCTAGGCAGATGCCATTAACAGAGACCTTAGAGGGTAAACAGCTCTTTTCTTTTTCCCACTTGGGTGATACAGAGTTAAGTCTTATCTCATTGCCAGCTCTGAGTGAGATTGATCATTTTTTAATTTACTAAACATGATTTAACCCACTATCACGTTGATGTGAACATTACCAGTCTTCAGCTTTCGTTATTCCAGTGTGAGAGAGTGAAAGTTTGCTGGCAGACAGCACTGAGGACCTCGAACAGACAAGCACAGTAAGAAGCT
The DNA here is from genome assembly GCA_000699545.1 of Podiceps cristatus. Lineage (NCBI taxonomy): Eukaryota > Metazoa > Chordata > Aves > Podicipediformes > Podicipedidae > Podiceps > Podiceps cristatus. The sequence goes on along the minus strand of KL278123.1, from coordinate 25,233 downwards.
CAAAGTACAGTGTCAGGCAAGCCTATGGATGGAGCAGCACTATATGCAAGGCCCTGCTCTCTTATTGTCAGCGCTGTTTGTACTCCCGGAGAGCCCAGAGGTGGAGTCTGAAACCGCTCGCTGCCTCCGTCTCCAGATATGCACGTCCACCTCCTCCCTTGTGCCCGCTCCAGAGTTCTTGTAGCTCTGCAGTGAATTGTACTTCAACCCCAGAAATCATTAAAATTTGAGCATATCAACCAATATGAAGGAAGAAGAGAGAAAATGCAGCCCTGTCTTTTATTTGCAGTCATACTGTTGTAGATTGGCTTAAACCAGCCCTGAAACCATACCTGAGAGACTATGTTGTGTGTGCTTCACGCCGCCAAAGCAAGAGGAACTCTCTGGGCAGATTTCAGGTGAAGGAGTTAGGAGACTTGACAAAGGGCACGAGGAATTAAACTACAGACTTGAGGTGATGCGTCTGGTCACACACAGAGTCAGTGATGCAAGCAAGAAAGAACCAGAGCCTACTGTTTACCAGGCTCAGCTGAGGGACTGTATCCTAAAAGTCTTAACCATTTTTAAAAGCAATCTGCATCGGTTGTATCTGCTCTGCACCCAGGGTGGCAAGTGATGGAGTTAACATTTCTTAGCAAGTTACCCCTCATCAGCCGAACCATAGTGATGGCTTCTGTGAAAGAAAAGGAGCTCGATAGGATTGGATTGGAAGGCTAGAATTGGTTGGAGAGCAAGAGGACGTGTGGTAAGTCAAGGAAAGAAATTGGTTTTTTGGACAGGCTGGAAGAGAAGGAGAGGAACTAGAATGAAAGGGAAGTCAGGTGGGTGACATGAGAGGTAATCAGAATAGAAATAAATATTTTAGCAAGGGAGTGAGTGAGAAGAGGGCTGAATTGAGAGCCTTCTCTGGAAGCTTCCTATTTTTATAACCTTCCCCTGACCCTTTTTTCCTTGTGTCCTCAATTATTTGGGGTAAGCATTGTCCGTGTCTTTGTTAGCTCATCTATATGTGCATGCAACCTAATGACATGGGTGAGCTACTTAATCCTAGTCTGTCAGTGTCATCCTGGATTAATTTACTCCCTGTTCAGCACTGACTGTCACTTGGATGAGTGTCTCCTGCACCTTTTCTTTCCTTCTACTCTTTTCTTCCCCTTTGGTCATGCCTTCAGCGAAGGGCCCTGTAGCTGAAATGCCCCCTGTGACATTCCACCAGATTCCCCCATCCACATTAAATACTGCAGACATGCCCGCTTTGTCTGCTACCTCCATCTTAATTCTTTATCTGCTTACACAGTTAGTGTCTCCCCCCCTCCCCATTACTGACCTTGTGGATTAATGTATAGTACGGGACTGTAAGCTTTCTTGAAGGCTGGGTGAATTGTGTCCTCAGCTCCCCATCTGTCGACATTGTCTCTTATTGCCTTCTGCACAGTGACACAGGCACAGCTGAGACTTCATAGGAAGCAGATGAAAGAGCTGGTTTTTTTTCTTTTTTCTTTTATAATTTTTGACAGGGAGCATCCAGTTTGGCAACTGGTCTCTAGTAGTGTCTTACTTGTGGGTATCTTGTTTAATCAAGGGATTGCAAAGTCTGACTATTAATCAGCTCTATTTAGAGAAGCTGGAGACAGGAGATGTGTAATTGCTGTGATAATGTGGAACCCTAGGCTTAATCAATGATGTCTAGTTTGTGTGGCTGAAATGTAAAGGCTAAATACTCTGGAACAGACGAGAGAACAGAAGATGAGACTGTAGAATGAATAACTGGGAAAGAGCTTCATGTTCTGGGGATTTTAGGGTCTCTTCCAAAGCTAGATTGGGGAATACCTTCAGGAGCAAAACCCTCCCTTGGCGGGATGTAACTCCCTGGTGACAAGGCACAGTAAAGAGGGGACTACCGAAGATGTGGGGAAGCTCATCCTCTGGCAGGATAGGTGGAGCATCCCCTGGAAACACAAGGTTTATGGCAACTAAAAGAGCAGGTAACCCCGTGCATGCAGGGTATCTGTTTTGTGAGGATGGTTTGTGTGATGGGGAAAAGCAGTTGGTGCCCAGACTTGTGATCAGAGTCAAGAGAGAAGGCAGTCACACGTAGTGGTGATTATTCACATTGGATGTGTGGGGTGCTTTCTGGTGGCTTGTGCTTTGAGATTGTTTTTCCTGATGTCACTGTTTTTCCACAGACAACCAGCTTCCCTCTTTTGTTTCCAGCTCTTACTTTGCATCAAAAGATGATGGAAAGCTGCTTGAAAATACATTTAGCCTTTTCCTTGCAGTCAGCTTTGTAGCATGATGGCTGTCTGGTTTGGTGCTAAGAATTACATATTGTTCTTCTTGAATGTTTACTTTTCCATTTCTCTCTGCTCATTTGCTGGGATCTGGCCCCCACCCTCAAACACACGCAATCTACAGCTCCACATGCTATTGCCCATTTATGAATTCCATATCTGGGTTGTTCTCCCCAGGAACATTTGTTATGTCATTAGATATCGAGATAGTAGAAATAGACAGGAAGGTGATTTGCAATCATGATTTCATCTGTTTAAATGGGAATAGTAACGGAGTTGTCCAGGAGGCAGCCATACTCCTCCAGACCAGACCAGGAGGAATCAGCCTGGCTCTATTTTGAAGCCCACAATGTTGAGTTGGTTTACAGTAGCCAGGAGTGTTGTCACTCTCTGCTAAGAGTTAGAAAATGCCATTGAAACCATCAGGTAGACTGTGCTGCTGAGGAAAGGAAGTACAAGGATCAAGTTCAAACATCAGACCTTTTGTCACCCGTGCCGCTCATTGATAAAACATGCAGAGCTGTGTACAATTTGGGGTTCCTGGATACAAGACAGTGACCAACAGCAGAGGCCACCAAGGTCGTCAGGAGCCTGCAGTACAGGATGTGCACAGAGAGCCCGAGAGTCCTGGGTTTGTTCAGCCAGAGGAAGGGGTTGCTGACGGGAGATCTACAAGCTGGTTTCAGTGAATTATCGGTCATAGAGAAGACAGAGCCAGACTATTCTTGGAGGCACACTGCGAAAGGACAAGAGGCAACAGCCACAAATTGCATGATGGAAAATTCCTGTCAGGTAGTAAGAAAAAATTCTCTAAGTGAGGATACACTAGAACAGGGGATTAGGAAGGTTGTGGGATGTCCATGTGGACTGTGGAAGCCTGTTGGCCATCTAGCTTTGAGAAGAGTGTTTGGTCATTGATGAAGATATTAAACAGTACTGGTCCCAGTACGGACCCCTGAGGGACACCACTCTTCACCAATCTTCATCTGGGCATTGAGCCATTGACCACTAACTCTGGATGTGACCATCCAACCAATTCCTCATCTGCTGAGCAGTCCATCCATCAAATCCATCTCTCCACAGTTTGGAGAGAAGGATTTTGTGGAGGACCAAGTCCAAGGCTTTCCAGAAGTCCTGATAGATGACATCCATAGCTCTTCCCTTGTCCACTGATAAAGTCACTCCCTTGTAGAAGGCCACTAGGTTGGCAGGCAGGGGATGTGACCATCCAACCAATTCCTCATCTGCTGAGCAGTCCATCCATCAAATCCATCTCTCCACAGTTTGGAGAGAAGGATTTTGTGGAGGACCAAGTCCAAGGCTTTCCAGAAGTCCTGATAGATGACATCCATAGCTCTTCCCTTGTCCACTGATAAAGTCACTCCCTTGTAGAAGGCCACTAGGTTGGCAGGCAGGGCTTCCCCTTGGTGAAGCCGTGCTGGGTGTCTCCAGTCACCTCCCTGTCCTCCATGTGCCTTAGCATAGCTTCTAGGAGGATCTGCTCCATGACCTTCCCAGCACAGAGGTGAGGCTGACAAGCTGGTAGTTTTTAGGGTCCTCCTTTCTACCCTTTTTAAAAATGGGTGCAATGTTTCCCTTTTTCCAGTCCCCAGGGCCTTCGCCTGGCTGCCCTGACTTTTCAAATAGGGTGGCTGGTTAACCACACCAGCCAATTCCCTCAGGTCCCATAGACTTATGTACGTTCAGGTTCCTCGGGTGGACATGAACCTGATCTTCTCTTACAGTGGGAGGGACTTTGCTCCCCCAGTCCCTGTCTTGTGGTCCATCCACCCAAGAGGTGTGGGAAGAGAGTTTGCAGTGAAGATGGAGGCAAAAAAGTTGACAAGTACCTGAGCCTTGTCCTCATCCATTGATACCAGTTTGCCAGTCTTGCTCATCAGTGGTGGTGGGGGGAGCTTTCTTTCACCTTTCTTTTCTGGCTGAGGTACCTGAAGAAGCCCTTCTTGTTATTCTTTGCATCCCTTGCCAAGTTCAGCTCCATCTGCACCTTGGCCTTCCTGACCCCATCCCTACACAACTGGTCAGCATCCCTATACTCTTCCCAGGATACCTGTCCCTGCTTCCCTTCCCTTCCCCTCTCAACTCAGCCATGCTGATCTCTTGCCTTCCTTGCCTGATTTCTTACACCCAGGGATCAAGAGCTCCTGCGCTCTATGGAAAGTGTCCATGAAGACCTGCCAGCTCTGTTCTGCTCCCTTGTACCTGAGGGCAGTTTCCCAGGGGGGCCTATTGACTGACTCCTTGAAGAGCTGGAAGTTTGCATTCCTAAAATTCAGGATTCTGACTTTACTCTTCCTGTCCCATATTCCTCAGGACTGCGAACTCCACCGATACGTGATCACTACAGCCCAGCTGCCTCCAATCTTGACATCACCGATTAGCTCACTTCTGTTGGTGACCAACAGGACCAGTATAGCTTCCCTTCATGTAGGGCTGTCTATCACCTGGCTGAAGAAGTTGTCCTCCATGCATTCCAGGAGTCTCCTGGGTTGCCTGCAGCTCACTGTGCCCCTTTTCCGGCAACATTGGGGTGGTTGAAGCCCCCCGGCAGGACAAGAGCCTGCAAGCGCGATGCCTCCCGCAGCTGGAGCAAGAAGGCTTTGCCAATAGGCTCCCCTTGGTCAGGTGGCCTGTAGTAGGCACCAGCCTCAAGGTTCCCTTTGTTGCCTCGGTCTCTGATTCTTACCCATAAGCTTTCAACCTGCTCATGGCCATTCTTCAGAGACATCTCAGTCATCTCTTTCACCTCAAATTGGAACACCTAGTTCCTAAAAACAATTGATTTTCAAACATCAGAGTGTTTCATGTTGGCATTTGGAGCTAAAATGAAACATTTTTGCTTGAATCAGGTCATCATTTACTTCTACCTGAACAGCCTCTTGCTCACAGGAGCTATAGCTCTAAGTTTCCTGTGATCCCAGGAAAGGCCACCACTGGCTAAGCTGTATCTGCCATCATGTCCCCTTAATATTTCGAGCAGTGGAGTTACTTGGGGGAGTCCCGAGTCTTCCAGCATGCAGTGTGTTGGCTCAGGCAGATGTAGAACAAAACAAGAACCATCAGTTTTCTGACTGGAACATTTTCAGGAAACATTTTTTCCCCGTGTGGAATATCTTGGTTTGTGCAAAATCTCATTTTCTGAAGGGAAAGTAGTTTGTTTCCTCTTTTTTCTAAGGAAAAATGTTCAATCAATCCAACATCCAACAAATATGTTCATATATGTATGAGTGTGTGTGAAGGTGCTTCTTTTCTACTTTAACAAATGCTGCAGCCACGTTCTGTTCTCATTTCCTACTCGTGAGCTCAGCCTTTCCCCCGTTAGTTTCAGTGGAGCTAATCCAGTCACGGTGACATCGCTAGGACTAAATTTGGCCCTAAGAGATTTATTGTCTTTAATAATAACAGAGAGATGGAGCCACAGCTGGTATAAACCAAGGAAATCAGTGGAATTTGGGTGACTTTTACCTGCCAAGGATCAGCCCCAGAAATATTAATCACTAACTACCTGTAGTGCTTACAAATGTATTTACAGTCCATTTCCAGTGCTGCTTTGGGCAGAAGACAGCACATTTGCAGGCTTGCTTACTTAGTCTGGCAGGAAGAGTTTTTCACACTTTCTGCTCTGTCAGTAGCATCCGCGACAGATCTCCTCTCCCGTTCCTTTTCTCCCAGCCAAGGCTGTTTGTCTAAAGCCTCTGCATTATCTACCTGCAGATCTTCTGTTGTTTCTGTGCTCTAAACTGTGTGCTCTGCAAAGTCAGTGTGAGCTGAATGCAGGCATCTGAGGACGTAATTTGGGCTTAAAATTTGTAGCACATTAGGAGCATGCTAATTGCCTAGGGTGACATCCAGCTGACAGCTGATTTGATGGTAACTATGTTCTCATTCCTGTTTAAAATTCTATCTCCTAAATAAATGAGTGATGGGATCGATAGCCTGGCTCTCTTAACAGGAGGGCTGTGGTACACCACTGTGATTTTGACTTCGCAGTTTTCTTTGCCAACTAATTATGACAAAAATGACATACCAGGTGATCTTTGCTTGTTCCTGAGACGCTTTTAACACCATCTCTTAGGCAGTTTTCCCAGAACCAATGGCTTTTGTCATTTGCTCCTCTGGTTTCCTGTTCATTACATTTGTTGACAAGTGCTTAGATGAATTCATCTAAGTTGCATCCTTGCTGTTTCCTTGCCTGGCTGGGACGTTTCCTTCTGCATGCCAGGGTGGGCATTTAAAAATATAGCTCACTTGATTGCTTGCACAAATGTTTGCTGATGAAGGTATCTACACAGTGAGAAAATGTCAATCAACTTAATTGCATGTGCAAATTCCACTCTGTATGTGTAAATACAGGATCTGTGTGAACTTTAAGTATCCGTACTGGGAAATTGGGCTTTGCTACCTTTTAAATACTTTTATTAAGAATTCCCTTCAAGTCCTTTGAGGTGTCTGAAATAGATGTTTTGCCTTGTGATGTTCAGGCCTCACAGAGGTTTGAAACGCAGGAAAGGGGATCTGCCAGACTATGCTGCGGCTTGAGGTGCTTGTGCTCACACTCCCTCTGATGGGGATGGGAGAAGGAAATACGCTGTCACCCTAAGAGGCTTTAGCTTTCAGTCCAGCATCTCAGAAATATAAATTCAGCAGTACCTTAAATTCAGAACTTGCCTGGCTTTGCCCTGGCAAGTAGGGGTGCATACTTCTTTCTGTCAACACTCCAATGGGAGAAGAAACCACCAGCAAAAATTTTAAGATGAATTAAGGCCGCAGTGATGTCTTCCGTAGGTGCAGGAAGGACAGGCAGGGCTGGGTGTCAGATCCCTCACACAGCTTTAGGCTGTGGGCACAAGAGATGGACAGTTAGGAAGGGTTAATGTCACATTTACATGACTGAGAAGAAACAACTACGGGAAATGCCCAGTTTACTCAGTAAAAAGTAAAAAGATGTGGATTGGGAGGCTGAGAGGAACAAAAGACTCACAGATAACTTGAAGCTGTACATCCAGAAGGGAGAATATCTATTGTAGTGGCCTGCTAAACATCAGAGACGTTATATCTATATGGTCAAATCTCTACATAGTTGGTTAACCTGGTCATCATAAAAGAAGTTCAGTGAATTTCTCTCTCTCTACACTCTTTGGATGAGATTTTCTTACTTTGCCCAAGCACTTTCCATGGGAACTTCTCTATTAAATCAAAGCAGACATCCCTCTAACCCTCTATCTGATAGCAGCCAGCACCACTTGCTTCAGACTACGGTGAAGCAAATCCTGCAATGGGAAGCTAAGGAATAATTTGCTGTAGATAAAGTTACTTTGCTCAGAGGTTATCTTCAGCCACAAAGCAGAAGGCTTGCTATCTGATCCCAAGCAGCATGAATCTTTACTTGCCCCTCTGCAGGAGAATAAGATCTCCCCATTGTTCCTGGTCATGATTTCCAAAATCCATCTTTTCTGCAGGATGGATGTACCTTGTCCCTAGATGGAGCTGTATTTCACTGGTGTGCTAGGTATAGGGCCAGCAATGCCAGACCCCGTGTTTCATAGCTTATTGTTGGTAATATTACTATTTGCTGCCTGTTGTTCTCCCTGGTGCTCAGTTCTCCATCTGCTTTTGCTTTTTCTAAGGATATTTGTGCTTAAGATAACAGAGAAGAAAAAGAAAAAGATTGTGTAACCCCCAGTACGGGAATCTGATTAGGAACAGGCACAGCATTTCAAAGAGCCCTGGGAGAGGTAGGGGCAAATTGTCTGTACGAGTTACTTTGAAAATTGTCATGCATTATATTGCCATAAAATAACAATCAGGAGCTGGAAGAACAAGGATTATTCCCATGAAAAGCCAATTCTCCCAAACGTCAGGGCTGCATTAAACCAGTCGTGTACATAATATTTCGTTAGAAATAATATTGTTACTAACAGATGTCCATTTTCAGCAAAGCAAATGTAGATGGGATTTTATTGTTTCTCACTTCCACATAAATGGATCTTGGATGGTGGTAGTCCTGATTATGAAAAGCTTCAATTAAATGTTAAAGTAATAAAGCTCAGGTTAGCCATCTTCTCCAGAACTTGTGTTTCTTCCAAAGAACAGGCAAACATAAATGCCAGGTTTTAAAGCGCTAACCTGCTGCGGTTTTGGAGTTGTTTTCTAGGTTGTGTCTGCCTCCTTTTCAGATCCATGCAAACAAACCTGCAGATTAGTGCATGTGTTTGTGTGTTTGTGTATGTGTGTGTGCGTGCGCGAGTAACCCAATTTCTGCCTTTCATACTTGGCCCAGATTAGAGGCCAAGACCTGCAATGTGGTGGCAAAACACCCAAGCTGGAGTGGGGGCTTAGTTTGTTCTGTATTTGATGTAACAGGTAGATAGAAATGTTCCCTCATGGGAACGGGTTTGTTTGGTGCAGCTCTAGCATTTTATTTGTTTACTGATAGTCACAGTCTTATTTTGATGCAAAACTCTGCCTGCCTCCCCCATCCCCCTTCCCCTCCCGCCTTCCCTAGAAGTGACATGATCAAAAGCTATTTCTTCTTCAGAGTGATTTCCAGTAACCTCCGGAGCAGTTTTTTTAATTAAATAAACCTCATCTTGTCTAGCTTTCTGGTCAGCATTTTGAGCCCCCTGCAGATGGGTCTGAAGGATTAACAGCAAATCCTCCTCGACCCAGCTCAAGCAGATGGGCGGCATGTGTCTGATAAATACTAGGACAAGGTCTGCTTCCTCGTGTTTCCAACAGATAGACGGTATACCCTGTAAATTAAATTTAAAGTGGTGGCCCTTTCAACCCTTAGAATAGCAGAGGAAAAGGAATACAAATGATATGAATTTCCTATTTCTAGCACATTGTCACCTCATGACCACTGAGTTAAACATCACCTGTTGGGCAAGTGGTACCTCCAGGGAAGGCTGGGTCAGTAAAATGCTGAACTCGCTGAGGGCACAGTGTGGGTGAGCCCCCATGTGTGTCTGCTGCATCTCCTTGCTGATGGCTTTTATTTGCGTATCAGTGTGCAGAGTATCCTCTTTCCAAACGAATGTCCCTTTGACTTTGGTGCCCATACAGCCCTTGCAATGGGAGGCAGACGCCAGGTTCCTGGGCCTGCGGAGAAGTAAAAAACTCTGCCATGTGCAATGGAGTCTGCTCAGTTACCTCAGCAGAGAACGGCCGTTTTCCCCAGCTATTCACTTGCGAGGGTTACCAGTGGTGAAACGTGCTCCTGGGGCCCAAGGGCAAACCGTGGGAATGGAGGGAGGTCTCCGTCCTAGTCTCCCATGCTCTGATAGAGGTCCTCCAGGCCCATAGGTTTGCAAGTTCCTTAGCAGAGATACTTCATAGAAACAAAACAAACCCTTTCTCTTTCCTTTGTGCTATTTTTTTTCTTCTTGTGTTTTTATTTTATTTTATTTTATTTGAGGAGGAAAAGTATAGGCATTTTTAAGTGTTGGGCTTTATCTATCATTCTTTTTGCTATTTCTTGTCCCCTAGGGTGGAGGTCACTCAGGAACTGCTCATGGCCGGAAAGATTTTTCCGCGATTGCACTGTGCACAGCCACTGCCTGACAGCATTAGTGGAAACTGCCTTTCCCCAGTGACCTTGCTGCTAAGCTGGAGACTGCCAGTGACTGTCGCCTCCAATGACACTGCTCAGAGGGTCCTTGTCAGAACAATTACCACTGATATGTCACTACATCATCTTGCAGAGCTTTTGGCTCCTGAGTCAGGATACCTGTGATATTTGGGGTAAAAAATGTTGTGTTTAATGGCCGGATTTCAGGGATGTGGCATGCTTGTGAAGTCAGTGGCTCTGCATCTCTGCAAACCAGGTGAGGAGGTGGTGGGAGCAATGCAGAAGCAGCAAGTAACAACGTCATTTGAAGACTCATTTCAAACTGAAGATGGAGAGACTAGGTCTGAGGATATCTCCCATTAGAGACATCAATACAGAGTGGAGAGTGTGTTTTCCTTTTCTAAAATGTTGGTTTTCACCCTCAGGTAATTTAGGCTATGATTTAAGGAAGAAAAATAACTAAAACAGTTTGACAGTAGCAAGCAAGCCAGCCAGCCTGCCTTTCCTCCCAGGACATTCAAGTAGCTGCAGGGTCCTATCTTCCGCAGAGCCCTTTGTAGATAAGGTGTTGTGGGATAGATGCTCTGTTGGAAGGGTGATAGAAGTGGAAAAAATGGGTGAATTAAAAGGAGAAGTTTAAAATACCATAAAGCTGGTGGACTCAATGTTCAGCTGTTGCAAACCAGCTTACTCTTGACTGTGGGTGGACTTCACACAGCTAAAAATCTGGTCCACGAAATCAGAAACAGTGTAACAGAAAGGAGGCGTCCAGCCTATCTTCTTGCCCCTGGGCAAGTTTTGATTGTCTCTGGACTCTGTTTCTGCTGGTTCTCATTTTTAATTATCTAAATGACAATTTTCACATTGTTTCCTTCAGCAAGATCATTGTGGGCATAAAAAACATGTTTCCTCATACATTACTCATCCCTCAGGATTGTAAAGTGCCAAGGTAGAAGCAGCAGTTACTTTTATGATATATGCCCACGTCAGCTCACCTTTGATCCTTGTGATAGGAAATATATAAACTTCTTAATGATGGCTTGGAAATTTGAGTAACTGAGAAACAAGACCATTCGCTGACTTATGTTTCCAAATAATCTCAATGGTTTAGAAAATTAGTCAGCATTTTTCTTGCCCCAAATATTTTAATTTTCATCACTTTAGCTGTCTTTTTTATCTTATCTGCTTACACAGGTGTGATACTGGAGTTAGATAAATCCCCGTCTTTTCGTGGCCTAGCACAGGGAAGTTAAGATAAGTGATCGTGGAAAGTTACATTGTCAGATAATGTAGTGCCCCTGACAGCACATACCTGTCTACTCACTGAATGTTTCTTCATTTGCCTATGGGACATCAGAATATACTTTGAGCCAGAGGTCTCATTTAACTGCACTGTCACAGGGCAAAGTGGGGTTCAATTGTCAATTTTTAAAAACACAGAACTGGTCTATTGGAGTAGTGCTCAAAGAAACTTCTTTTTTTGTGTGGTAAGTGGAAAACTTGATGTTTAAAGTGTCCATATGAAGGATTTTTTTTGTAGCTGAGAATGTAGCAGTTGAACAATTTGCACTGAAGTTGTATTTTCCTTTCCTTTCCTTTCCTTTCCTTTCCTTTCCTTTCCTTTCCTTTCCTTCCCTTCCCTTCCCTTCCCTTCCCTTCCCTTCCCTTCCCTTCCCTTTTTTCTTTTTTTCATCAGGATTGCAGTTTTAAATTTTTTCAAGATAGGTTTTCTGGGTTTTGGTAAAAATATTGAATAACAGCAATGTAGAGTTTTTCAGCTTTCAAGTCAAAAATTTGTTTTCTTTTTCATGTAAAACATTTCTATCAACATATTTTTACTGTGTTTAAAGAAGGTTATAAATCACTGGTGCAGGAAAACTAGAGAAAATTCCACCCAAACAATTTTTGTTCTTTAGAAGCAGCAAACCCAGCTATCTGTCTTAACTTGTCTTTTCAAGCAGGTTTCTGTGAGAGATGTTCAGAGCTTCTCCCCTTTCCCTTTCCTGCAGCACCTCTCCAGTGCCCGCTCAGGTTTGCTGGCTGCGGTGCTGAGGGTGAAAAGACGACTAGACCCACTCCTCATCCACCCAAGCCATGCTGAGAGGGAAAGGAGTGTCCCTCCTCTCTCCTCCCTGCCGTGGTCCGTGGTCGAAGGGCAAGGAAACACCTTAGGCCACCGCTCGTAGGAGGGCCACGTCTGCACCCCCAGCCTCTCGTCCCACTGAGGGACCCCACCGAATGGGTGAGCCTTGGGAACAATTCCAAAGAGCGGTGGTTTATTCTCCCCTTTCAAGTGATACTGCGAACCTTTTGAAGCAAAGTGAGGTGGTTATTTTTTTTTGTTGTTTCTTTCTTTTTCTTTTCTTTTTTTCCCAGGGATTCCCCAAGTGGATGGCTGTCAAAGATTTTAATATACTGCAGGCACAGCAGCTAATTCTCAAATCTCTTGCAGAAGGATTTTACAGAGGGAAGCTAGGATGCAAATCCTTTTGAAGGCTTTTTCCATTTTGAAACCTATAAATAGGAAAGTAGGGCAAAATGACTTTGACAAGTTTAGACCTCACCTTCTTTAATTACTCTCTTTGGATCAACAACCTGACTGCAAATGCTTATCTGCTCCAACATTATGCACAGGTTTGGAGTTTATTTTTTAAGAGCAGTGCATGACAATTCTGCATAATATTTTTAATACCCCTGGCCTCCAGAGATTTCCATATTCTAGTCGATCTTTAAATTTATAATTGATATAAATGGTGGACAGGGCTGATTGCCTGAATTGTCCTTTCAGTATAAAAACTCTCTCCATTTATTCTTCTTTAAGAGTGATAAATTTTTTCTTCCTAGCGCTGTTTTTGCATTTCTTCTTTTTAAATAAATATATAAATTTAAATTGATTGTGTCCTGCTACTGATTAGTAACAATAATAGCTAATATAAAGCACTGATACAATAAATTATTAATAAATTAGTTAGAAGAATGTCATTTTTATAAATGTTTAAAACAAGCATGTCTGGTTGCTCTTCCATAATGTATAATGTTGCTTTAGTAAACAAAATAAATATTGCATGTACACAGTGTAAAGAGGAAGATAGTTTGCATCACTTTACATGGAACGCGCACGAAAAATAAGACAAGTTGTTCAGTTCTGGGCCCCTCACTACAAGAAGGACATCGAGGTGCTGGAGCGTGTCCAGAGGAGGGCAACGAAGTTGGTGAAGGGTCTAGAGCACAAGCCTTATGAGGAGCAGCTGAGGGAGCTGGGGGTGTTTAGTCTGTAGAAGAGGAGACTGAGGGGAGACCTTATTGCTCTCTACAACTACCTGAAAGGAGGTTGTAGCCAGGTGGGGGTCGGTCTTTTCTCCCGAGTAGCGAGTGATAGAACGAGAGGAAATGGCCTCAAGCTGCGCCAGGGGAGGTTTAGGTTAGATATTAGGAAAAACTTCTTCATCGAAAGGGTAGTCAGGCATCGGAACAGGCTGCCCAGGGAAGTGGTTGAGTCTCCATCCCTGAAGGTATTTAAAGAATGGAGAGATGCGGTGCTTGAGGGCATGGTATAGATGGACTTGGCAGTGATGGGTTACCGGTTGGACCCGATGATATTAAGGATCTTTTCCAACCTTGACAATTCTATGATTCTATGATTCTATGAAGTATATTAAGTGCTGTATGTGATTATGATACAAGCGTCTGCCAAAAGCCCTGAGTGTTGGATATGGTAAGGTGCTCTACACTTCTCTGTACTATGAAAGGCTGTGAAGTGCATTAATTTAGTATGATACCACTTCAGGCCTCATTTATCCAGCCTTGACGAATGTAGGAGGAACACTGAGTGCAGGGGGGAAGTCTTTGAGGAGATGTGTGGAACTTAGTCTGTGTGACCAGGTGAATGCATGAGCCACGGCACAACTTTGACGTGAATCCTTCTCTCTGCAGAGGACCAGTTTGTTTTTCCAGTCACGGAGTCCTCCTCCATTATCTACCCAGCATGCGGTACCTGGGGACTGTGAGAGCTGCGTAGTTGACAGGCAAGCAAAACAGGATCTAGACACAAAGCCATTTGATAGCTCAGCCCAGAGACACATGAGTCATCCAAGCTTAGGTGACTAAGACAGACATCAGAAGAATCAGATCCTAAAAGTGCCTAACACAATCCATTTATTAGCAGGAGCTGCAGATGAATAGCTCAGAGAGAGACAACTCCATTTTGGACATCTGTGTTTGCTCATGAGTCTCACTGTGCTTTGCCGTAACTCACATCCATCCATCCATCCATCCATCCATCCACCCACCAACCCACCCACCCAAAACACTTCTCGAGAACTGCAGGGCTGCAGGATTGTTGCCTCTGCCCTACACAGGCAGGACAAGCTTTGCAGTAGAGGCCTAGGGGGAGTGGTTTGCTCGGGTTTTCAGTTACCTTTCAGCAGGTTGTGCTGCCGTCTCTCATGCATGGTGATGCCTTTGCTTTTGTAGATGATTCATTTCAAGAGTCTGGCCCCTACACTTGCTACTGCATCTCTGCTGTGTTCCCATCAGATCAAGATGTTGTTATGGGCTGGGAACTTCTTCTAGAAACACTTTTATCTGACTCAACAAGTTCCCAGTTCACCCGTTCACCCCATTCTGCAGTGAGTTACAGCTAAACCTTGGTAAGTACTGGAGAAAGACAATGAGGTAAATAATAAACAAGCTTGCACCATAAACTGTGAATCAAAATACGTGCCTGTAATACATGGTGTTTGGCCACAGGCTTTTTACTCTGAGCACCCAGAGACATTATACTTTGACAGCAGAGGTGCGAGGAGAGAACTCGCAAGCCTAAGTGTGCACTGCCAGCTGTAATTCTATGCTGTCCCATGCCATTAATGCATACTGTTTGAGGGTTTAACCACCGACGTTAAATTATTTTGAATTCTCTGAGTATTGCTCACACTTGGACTGATCACACTGAATTTGTTTACAGATATGTGAATGATATTACAATTTACCTTCAGTTCTTTAGAGGATTCTAGTGCCAGCTACCACAGTCAAGGTCTTAGACAAAGAGCCCAAGCTCCGTCAGTATATTTCACTGCTCATGTGCTATAGTCAATGTTGGCTGCCAAACTGTTTTTTAAGCTTCTGATACTATCTCTAATCACAAAGCATTAAGGCAGCTAGCTGGGTTTTAATCAAAATATTTTAAAGGAAATGCATAAATACAATTACTGCCAGATATTGTCATTGTTGTTCTGCTTTTATTTCTTCAATTGTGTTTTTATTTTTAAAGCAAGTATTTTAGTTTATTATTTACAACAGAGCCCTGTACAACAGGATCAAGTTCTACTGATTCATTATATTCTGATTGAGGATCTGTCTCAACTGCAGTAGCATGACATCATTGGTTTCCTCATTCTGCTGGCCTCAAAACAACCAGTCAAAACCAATTGGTCCAGATGAATTAGGTTGGTTTTGAACGAAGCTATAGCATTCTCTGATTCTTCACCACTGCCTTTTTATGTTAGAGCCTAATATGTTGAATGTATGGCAGCCAGCAATTCCTCTTTGCCTTGAGGACCCTGAGCTTCCTCCTCAAGGCAAGCAAGGGTGAAGTTAAGCGTGGGGACTGAGGGTTCATCTTGGAGCTTAATCCAGTGGGTCTCACTGTTAGTCTGCACATGTCTCCTGGGCAATTATGCTGCACGTTGCAGCCTTACAGCTCGAAACAAAACAATCAACAAAGCGGTATCTGTCCTGATCTCGACACATTGAGACATTGTCTGGGACTCATTTGATTATTTAGTCAAGAAATGTCAGGAGGATGCAAATGAAAAGAAGGGATTCATGGTAGTTAATATCTTTGGAAACAATCAGATAGGTTTTGGTGTGTGGATACAGGAAAATCTAGCTGTCTGTGATGTCCGTAAAATGAGAATCGAGATGAGGGTTCTCAGGACACCTGATAACTTTATATTGTACATTCCTATGTAGAAACAGCTTCAGAGACTGCCTACAGCAAGCTGTTATTTCTCACCAAGTGTCCTGGGAGGTGCGTCAAGCTAAATACTGAAATCACCAGTAAACTTTGAAAGTCTGCCTTACTTGTTCTGTCTCCTGTTCAGTGACCATCAAGATGTTTCATCTATTCTGGAATAAACGTCTGGGGAGAGAGTTAGGGAGTAGCTTCAACATACACATATTACTGTGGTTTTACTAAAACAGTGATGGGAGCCCTTAGCTGGAGTCCAGGGAGCTGTGTGACAGGGACTTGGCAAAAGCAGAAGGATGTTGTTCCTGCCCTGAAAAGCCCAGAGTTAAACCAGGGGCTGTTAAAACTGTTAAAACTAAACAACACTCACAGCAAAGCACAACAATGTGAAGTTAAGATCTAAATCAGCATTTCTGCAACAAAGCAAGACTTCTGATCCAAATTATCTTTGTAGATCTGTACCTCCTTGTATGTTAACAAGATACAGACTTTTGGGGAGGTCGGAAACCTCATAGAAAGTTCACAGATGAACCCGAGTATCCAGGATGTCCGTCCAGATGTGCTGGTTGTCAGTAGAGAGGATGCACGTGTACCCATGAACTGCCATGTCTATAGGGAAGTCAGAGGCAGCCGGAAACTCTGGAGGAGTTTCGATATCTCGATATCCCTGATCTTTTTTGGGTAATCTGCAGCTGATGTGGATGTGTAAATGCATGGAACAAAGCCCTTGACAGCTCCTGCAACGAGACTCTGAATTTCCACAGGGGAAGGCATTTACCTAATAGTGGGAAGATAACAGATTTGAATATTAGTTCCACGTCCACTACCTAGAACAGCTATAAAAATTCAGTGGTGTTGCCTTCAACAAGGCTGGCACAGAAAACCCTTTCATGACATGGCGCATTCTTCTCTCAAAAGTTTGCAGGTGTTCCCGGGAAGAACGTTAGCTGCCCTCTGCTCTTCTGAGTCGCATTTGATGCAGATACTGGAAATACAAAATGACTGTTCGCAGTTAAATGAACCAAGACAAAGTATCTTTCTATATTTTTTGAGGTAGATGCATGCTTATGCTGTGTTATCTCCCTTCTATTTTATATAGCCAGAAGCTGTGGCTACAATTTTGTTTTCCTAATTGTGCATCCTGCTTTCTCTGATTTTAGTAGCCCTTGATTATGGTGCCCCTGAGTAATCATTCAAGGTAGACTGTTAGTGTAAGCTGCATTGCAAGGTTTGTCTATTCAATGTGTTGCTGGCTATAACAGAGGCCCCAGACTAAGGTCAAAATTATTATGTGGAGATTAAACTGTAGAATTTAATTATGTATTCTGTTGCTTCTAGTACATTTATTAATTTAGCAGTACAAACTGACTGGAGCTAAACAAGCAGGGCTGATTAATTTGCAAAGACATCTAGGTAACAGATTGTGATCAAAGTGGAGACCTGATCCTGTTAGATTGAAATGTGTTGTTTTGTGCTACATGAAGGACATAGAGCAGCATGGTTTATCTTTATCAATGCTTTCCTCTGAAGGAAAGGAACAAGCTTGCAGATATAATCAGCGCTGAGGCAATGCCACTCAATAATTACCCACTGTCTCATCATAATCCCGGAACTAAGCCCCTGCCCAATCCATCTGGGACACTTTTCCATCTATTGCACAGCTCAAGAATACGTGTGTAAGCTATTACCTCTGGTCGTGCTATCTGTCCCCTGAGTAAAGATTCATAGCAGTGACCAATTATGTTGCAGGGGGCTTCTCTTTCTTTCTGTCGTTTTTTCTCTTTGCTACTGAATCATCCTGTATTTCTTAATTATAGTAATGGCACATTAGGGCACTGCTACTTTGGGGTGCAAAAACCCACACAACTACAAAAAATGACGTTGCTTGTCACTTGTAAAGCAAATGCTAAAGGAATAGGGATGTAAGTAAAGCCTGTATTTATATGATCAGACATCTGAATGCAAATTGTACGCTACAGGTAGAAGTGACGGTTCTTGGGACGATGAGAAGGACCCAGTTTGCATGGCAGCTAAGATTATGGAAGGTCACAGCCTGAAACTCTTATTTGTCAAAAAAGATGGCAGGAGAACCAGTGACCAAAGCATGGGTTTGTGATGGCATGATCTCAAAAAGGATGGAGAATAGGCCAGGTTCCCTTCTCACGGGCACAGGATGCCAAACTGAGATCAGCAGCGTGCCAGCGGCTGCTCTGGTCTACAGACCATGCCCCCATTGCCAAGAACAAAGACACATCTTCGGTCAAGGGCCTAGTGGTCCTAAAGTTCAAGTCAGCGTACAAAAAGGGGACCAGAGAAGATTCATGGAGGTCTTTGCCTTAGACTAAGCAGGATCAACAGGGACAGCTGCAGGGTCTTGAAAGTCAGGACAGTCATTTACCATGGATTTAAAAGGGTCTCTTGAGGTATTCTGTGTTGATAATCTGGTGATTCTTGTGTGCTAGGCAAAGAAAAGTGGAGGGAGGAAAGAGATGTCAAATGGCTTGAAAAACATGAAATCCCCAAGAATTGTTTTATGTGATTACTAGAGAAAATGTTTTATAGACATGAATCAGATTTCCTCCCCAAGAGTGACCATCCTGAGAAGTTGTTCTGAAGTCTAGTTCGTGATCGTAAAGTTTTCGAGTCCAAATGGAGTGCTAAATCACAGCTCTGCCCAGCTCTGTCATCACGTGGGCCGGATTCAAGACATGACTCTGGACGTCTTTTTGCCTGTTTCCTCATGCACAACCATGGAAGGACATATGCACCTTTCCCTTCCTTTCCTGTCTCTCCCCTGAAGGAGCTAGCACACGTACCAATAATGAGCCGTGCGGCTACTGTTTATCTTACAAACAGTGACTTTTGGAATTAGTGGAGCCTGGGGCCTGGGGCATCCTCAAGGACTGTGTGGTCTCTATAGGCAAGACAGACAAAGTATAGGGAATTAAATAGAAAGCCTGAGAGATGAAGTGTCCAGGCAAACAGAGCAGGTCAGTGATAAAACCAGGGAGGCAATTCTAGCCTCCCAGTCTAGTCATCCTCTGAATTCTTGGAATTTAATGACAGACGCACTTATACCCTAGGGATGCAGTGAGTTTAGCAGAAGAATTATATTCATCTAAATGGGACTCTTTCTAGACGTGTTGGTTTACAGATAGCGCAGAGTTAAGCGTAAAGATGTACAACACTGAATTGATCTCTGAAGAGCAGAAACAAGAGGTGTTGGTTTGTTTTTTGTTTTTTGTTTTTTTTGCTAAAGACCAAGAGGTAAATCCATATTGTGGTGCTCTAACAGGTGGCCTTTCTTTCAAGGAGAAAACTGAACGAGGCTGCTGGATGCTAAGAAACACTAAAAATCGGGTAGTTTGTGCATCGTTTGAGGATTAATCCCCTAACTATAAATTCCTTCTGAATTGTTTCTTCTTCATTCTGAAAATCGTGTCTATGGGCAAAAGCAAGGCTTTATTTTTTTTTCTCAGCATAGCTACTCACAATAAACATTCTTTTGCCTGGATACCTTTTTTGGATACAACTATACATGCTGCAGAACAAACATGCAGCATTTCCAAAGGACTTCTCTTCTGGAGAATGAGATCTTTAGAGATCTGCAGTTTTTTGTTATTTCTAGATTGATTTACCGATAGAAATGTGTGTCTGGGTGGGGTAATTTTTCCTTTTCTGATTAGCAACCCTGAAAATGACAAGCACGCTCATCATTAGCCATGGTCATGGAGGCTGGCTAGACCTGGTCCAGATGGTACCATGTTGGCTAACTTCCTGTCAATACTCTTAACAGCTTACAGATAGGTTTATCAGGAACGTGCAATAACTCAGTCTAGACAAAAGACTCCATCAGGCATCTAAATTAACAGAGGGAAGACAGAGGTTATTCCTCGTTTTCATCTATCGGTTTGGCTGCCCACTTGAGACCTGGTATGAGCTGGTCTCTGTGAGACAGAAATTGCTTGTTACTAGACTATGCTGAACGCTACCCTCTGGGTAGAGGCTTTGTTTCCCCATATTTTCCAGCCAAAATTG
>JMFS01092874.1:0-34228 GCA_000699545.1 Podiceps cristatus | reverse complement strand
AGGGCTGGCAGAGTCCGACCAGCAGACAAATGAATTGTGATGAAATAAGCTGGAATTTGGAAAGGTCCGTATTTGTCGCAGAAACGCAATTCAAGAAATCGTGGCTCTCCAGTTTCAGTCTGGAAACAGCGCTGTGTGATTCAGATGCTCAGCCGAAGCCAGTCATCGCCGGCCAGATTCCCTCACTGAATATTTACAGAAAACAAACCAGATTATAAACTAAGA
This sequence comes from Podiceps cristatus, assembly GCA_000699545.1. NCBI lineage: Eukaryota > Metazoa > Chordata > Aves > Podicipediformes > Podicipedidae > Podiceps > Podiceps cristatus. The sequence continues at coordinate 34,003 of JMFS01092874.1, read as the reverse complement.
GGTTTTTGTCAGACCTATTTAGTAAATATCATAATTGCATTAAAGAGTACTCTAAGAGTGTGGGTAAGACACAACCAAAACGCGTGGTGAAATGCGTTGGATGAAGTCTGTTCCTACATTGCACATGTACGTAAGTATGGATGCCTGTTTCTGTCGGGTATATCGGGTGGCCCGCGCTAGCTCGGGAGGGGGGTGAGCTGAACCTCCACGACACTAAAGGAGGCTGGAAGTGCTCAATAGCTGGTTTCACACCCATTTTCTCATTTCAAAAACCAGCTATGCTAAGGAATTTTAAAATCTATTTTGATTGCAGTTCTGCTGTTTTCAGCTGTCTTCTCATCAACTAAATTGTGTTGTTTTACCCTTAAGTATTCTGCCAGTATTACATTTCCAGTACTAGGTTTTCTTCTTCTTTAAAAGCTGTCTTAAATTAATGTCTGCTTTACACTTCACAGGAGGCGGAGCTGGTTTTTAAACATTTTTAGAATTATTTTTTCATTCTCCTTAGTTTGTGGAAAAGTGGTCATCACTCATATGGCTCGTAATACACAGCATCCACTGCCTGTCATTTTTTATTTTAAAATACATAAACGTTAGCAAAAATATAAACAATGCTCCTTGTGCCAGGTTTTCTTTTGTTTGTTTAAGAATTCTCTCTGACTTGTCAGAATTTTTTTTGTTGCTGCTGCACCCTGTGCCTTGTCCAAGAAAACAGGGGTTTCAGGGCTAAGGGTCTGAAGAAATAGCACCCTGTGAGCTCCGCTTTCTTTCACGGTTTAGGTGCATTTCACAAAGTCAGCTGGTTAAAGTCAGCTCGAGTATCCAAACATTCATCATGTAAACTTCCCATGCTTTAGGAGATAACTCCGCATTTCTCCACTCCGCTGTGGGAAGGCAATGCTGCCTGTGAAATTCTGCAGACCTGCGCTTTTTTCTCAGTGTATCGTTTGGTGCTCTGCCTCCTTCACACCGGCCCGTGGAGCACAATGCTCCGGCGGGGCTGGGAATGAGCACCAGGGTGCAAACCCGGCGGGCTCCGGCGCAGGCTCGGGACTGTGCGCCTGGCTCCTGAGCTGTACCGCTCATCCTCAGGCCTTTCTCCTTTCACCTCCTGAAACTGGTTTTTCCAATTGCTGGTCACATGTAGGTTAAGTTTTTCCAGTCCCCTGTTACTGCTGCAACATTTGTCTCAACGTGCAAGACATCTGCGTGCCCTGGGCTGGCACACCTTGTATAGCACTGCTATAGGGAAAACTCAGCATGGTAAATAAAGTGCTAACAGCAGGTTTAATGTTTTTCTTAATTTGCATGACTTCTCAGACTTCCCTTGCTGAACCAAACGATGAAATCACAACATGTTCAGAAATATTAAATCATTTCCTCAACATCTGAATATAACGGGCTGCAAAAGGAAAACAATTGCATTTGGCACATTGCACGCTTGATCCTTAACACTCCGAATTCTTGTATCCCTTCATATTTACAGGCCTGCACTCTTCACAACAGCATTAAAAACAACTGTGTATCATGATTTATTTCCTAGGAAATTGCCTGGACTTGCCAAACACCAGCTTTGCCTGGACAGCCTGGGTTTGGGGCAGCCACGGCAGTGCACAACACAGGCAGCGGGTTCAGGACGCCCCAAAGCAGCTTCCTACCTGCGGGCAGCAGACCGGTGTCACTCAGGAATGTGCCTAACCTCCTGCTGGGTAGTGTCCCGCTGTCTCCATGGGGTGGTTAAGCCCAAATTCGACGATGTGGCACTGAAACGATGAGGTGTGATGCACTGCATTGCCCTGCCTGGCTGTGCATCTGCCTCTGCCTCCCTGTTACCCGCCCCGACCCTGCGCCGGTGCAAGTGCCTGAACTTCCCCACTCCAGCCACGGGGAACGGGAAGGGCAGGAGTGGGGCTGCTCCTCACCAGCTGGCTGTGGTCCTCCCTGTGCTGCGAAGGGCCAGGTCCCATGCGTGGGAGATCCTGAGAGGGCTGCTGGGTGCCAGGGAGGGCACCAGAGGCTCCCAGATGGGATGGAGAGAAAGAGAGAAAAAAAGCTCTCATTTCTGCGGTTCGGTTCATTGCTGTGAGGTGACTGATGGCACGATGATACTTCTGTGATAGCAGTGTCACCACAGACGAGTGGTGTGGCCTGGCCCAAAGCAGCCCGGCTGGAGGGGCTGGCAAGCCCGCCCTCGCACGCTGCCTGGCTCCTCAGGCACAGCCAAAATGTGCCAGCTCCGCTGTGAAGCTGCAGCTTGCAAAAGGATGGGCCGGTTCATTGCTGTGAGGTGACTGATGGCACGATGATACTTCTGTGATAGCAGTGTCACCACAGACGAGTGGTGTGGCCTGGCCCAAAGCAGCCCGGCTGGAGGGGCTGGCAAGCCCGCCCTCGCACGCTGCCTGGCTCCTCAGGCACAGCCAAAATGTGCCAGCTCCGCTGTGAAGCTGCAGCTTGCAAAAGGATGGGCCGGCTTTCCTGAGCAGGTGCCTTCTCCTTGGGGTTACGTTCGGCCAGTTGTCAGTATTTTGTAACGCAGATTTTTTTGTGAGTACAGCAGGAGTAAAACTCTCTGCCAAACTCCACAAATAGTGGAACAGTTTGGGAGTAAAAACAGATTTCAGAAATGAAAGTTCAGCTTGATCTATTGGGAACAACGTGCAATTAATGTGCTCAGCAATATCTTAAATATGAGCAATGTGGGAGAAGGGTAATAGCTCCCTTTCTATCATTTTTCAACCTGTCAGCACACTAATCTATGAAACACCAAAAGCCAGATTCTTAGTAAATGTAAACTGGTAAACGCGGTTGAAGGCAGTGGTGGTGTGCAGCTTCTCTGGATCTTAATCTTTTTTAAACCTTAAAACTAATGTGCTTGTGGGATGGTGAAATAGGATCAATGTTACTGTTACAAAAGTGAGGCTAATGAGCCAGCTGGGTTTTTCCACAGTCATTTTCAAAACTACAGCATTTATTTCTGCTTTTCTGCAACTTCTTCTCTATCTCTTCTCCTCCCTTCCCTATCCCCTTTTTTTGTGGTTTTTGCACTCTGAGCTACACCCAGAAAATGAGGTCACCAAGGAGCAGTAAGGACATGGATGTGACCGCATCGTTTTCAGCCTGCGTGCCGCCGCCTGCCTCCCGGCTGCACGCCCGCTCAGGGCCGGAGCTCCCGGCAAGGGCCGGGGAGGAGGAGAAGGTGTCGAGACTGGACTGCTGCTGCGTGGGGATGTCCCACCACCTCTGCTGCTGGTGCTGAGTGACCCGGCATCGGAGAACCGCACGGCATCGGTGCTCCCCAGAGGTCAACGGGATGCTGCTGCAGGGAGAGGTGCCTCCCCTCGCCCTCTGGTGCCCGCAGCCAAGGAAACGAGGGCTCCTTCAGACCTAGGCTGCCGTGTCCTGCAAGCGTGAGGCTTGCACCACCCGGTCGCCTTCTCCTATGTCAAAGCTGCAAGACAGTGGGGAATATGAAGAGCTCCACTAGCTCCTTGGCCGCTCCCCTTCCTCCCTGCTACCCTGCCTGCGACGATGCCTTCACGGCCCCTCTTGGGTGGTCACAGCAGGTCAGTGCCACCAGCTCTGCGCAACGGCCACCTACATGCCTTCTACGCTGGTGTAAATATTTGCACGGTTGCTCCCCTCATGCCCTGAAAGAGGGGAAGCATCTGAAGCACATCTGGGACACCTGAAGCACATCTGGCTCTAGCCCCAGTGAGGCTGCAGGGCTCCCTGGGACAATGCAATCCCAACCAGCTGGTGAGGCCACGCACTACATTCTGCTTTCCTCTGATGGGAAGAGTTTGTCAGTTGGTCATAAAACCGTACCTCACCCAACCCAAATTTCATAAATCTTTCAAATCAAAAGTGTACGGTCCTCTGCATAGTGTGCAGGGCTGCCATTTGCTTCAGAAGGAAGCGAATGTAAGTGTGGCTGATGCTGATGCTAACCTGACGCCGTCAACTGGAACTGCAAAACAGGAGCTGAAGTGAAATTCAGGCTGGCTTGGAGTTCCTCTGCTGATTTCTGAAATCATAGAACCTCATTTTCAGTTTTCAAGTTGGTTTTATCACTTCTAGTCCCATGGGAGAGATCCATGAAGACAGAGAAACTAACAGCAGAAATACCAAGACAGCCTTATACACTGAAACCTGCTCAAACCACAAAAGTAGACACATAAAAACTCCAAATTCTCCACAGATCTAACCATTGCCCAATCAGCTGAATGTGCAAGCAGAGTTAATCTACAGGGCTCTCCTGCCTGTGCGGAGGGCACAGCACTCCCCAGACAACACCGAATCCTCCTCTTCCTCCCACCAGTGATGCTCTAGCCACAGAACGGTTAAATAACTGAAGGTTATTTGCTTCCAGCTGGCTTCAAAGAGTGCAGATCCTTGATAGTGCCTTTGCACTGGCAAAGAAACTGCTGCTCAGAGCATTTGTCTTAGGGAGGGTGTGGAGACAGACAGATTTACAACAAAGAAACTGTATGAAACATCCTCAGCTCTGGGCTGAACCCACAACATTCAGTGTATTAGAGAAAAACAAATAAGACTTTCCCTGGTGCCCTCACTTGAAATGTGGTGTTTGGGAGCTGTGCGGATCAGCCGGGCCCATTTTGTAAAGAATACAGTATTCTGGGGCAGAGTAAGCTGCCCGGCACCGGTGGGGAGTAGAGCTGTGAGGTTTTTCAGCAAGTGACTAAAACACATTTCCAGGCCAAAAGAGGTGCCTGGGTGCCATCACGTGCCAGCATGTGCCACACCGTCGAGGACAGCACGGCTCACGGCCATATCGGCGCCAATGCAGGCCTTAGCCGTGCTGGTTTTACGCGCTGTTCTCTGTAGCTCTGCGTATGCATGCAGGAGCTATAGGTTGCTGCAGGTCTCTTTTTTTAACTGGTCTCAAATCCACTTCTGTTTTGGCAGGCGATGTTTTGCCCCCTGGTTCTGCCATTTAGACTCTTGCCTGGTTAGTTTAGGAGCGTATCAGAGGCTTGTTGGTCGCAACGGGAGAAGGGATGAGGGCTGTGTTTAAACAGGGATCATTTCAAAAGTATTTTATGTCCCGGGAGCAAAGCAAAAGTAAAGCAATAGTAAGTGTTTTCAAAGGGAAGGTTAAAGTGAGAGCTACAAAGGGGGAGTAGGGGAGCCCCAAATGGGCAGAAAAATGGAAGGATAGGAATGGGAGGAGCAGGAAGGCTGAAGGAAAAAGGACAAAAAGCGAACTGTGGAGATTGTGCAGAGGAAGGACTTGGCTCTTCAGCTCAACGGGAAGAACCTCGGCGAGGAGCAGCTCCATCCCCAGCGGTTCAATCACCACGGCCCGCAGCGTGCCGATAGCAAACCCCTGTCCCGGGACGAGGGCGGCACGGCAGCCCTCCCGGCTCCTCAGGCAAGGGTTTCTCAAAATCACATCCAAGTTTTTACGATGGGTGGAGTAGCCCCATCCCACTCTGAATCATCAGGCCGTGGGCTGGCCATTGTATGCATTGTTATGAGGTATCTTCTTTGCTAAAGCCAAGCAGAAAAGCCAGCGAAGCAATAGGAGGGAAGAGGCTGTTACTGAAATCCTAGGAGAACGGCAAGGAATGACGAAAGGCGATGCCTCACGTCCCTGCTTTGATTGCAGGAGCAGCCACTGCAACAGCAAAGCGTCCAAAGCACTGTGTGGCAGGCACAGCCGGGCCAGGGCAGCTCGGAGGGCTGGCTCTGGAGCACCTGGCTGCTGCTAAAGAATTGCAGAGAGGCCTAGAAACCTCCTGTTTTGCTAGTACTCTCAAGCAGAGGGCAAGAGCTAATCAGGACTTGTGCTAATTAAGCTGCCTATTGCTGGGAGAGGATGGGGATGTGGCTGGATGCCAACAGTAATATGGTAGGCGGGATCAGAGGGCTCCGCTGGCTCCCGGAGAAAGTCTGCTTTGGTAACCTGGTAGTTAAGCTTTCCTTCTCCCCTCTCCTGGGGTTGCTCATGGACTGACGCAGCCTGTGAGACCCTTCCAGAGCCCCATGTACCTCCACCTCCTCCCGGAGACATGTGGGCTGGAGCCACTGGGCCAGCCAGGGGGGCAGAGCCGTGGCGGGACGCAGCCGTGGGGCTGCGTTCCCCTCTGCTCAGCCCTGCTGCGGCGCTGCGACGGCTGGGGCTGCTATTGCTGGCAACGCTACAGCCTGGTGTTTTTTGACCTTTTACTCTTCCAGAGATAGAAATGGGATTTGTCTGAGGCTTGGAATAACTTCCTGCGATTGTGCTGGAGAGGGCTAGTCTGGCTTGCTAGATAGCTGTGTCTGTCGGGCTGGCTTAGGAACGGAGAAAGCCTCTGCTCTGTGACTAAGCCGAAGACAGATTTAAAAGATCCCAAAGACACCACATGTGCCTTAGAGAAAAATAAGCTTATAGCACTGTACATTGTCTCCTGTAGGACAACCGGGCCTGGGCTGCTTCTGGGCTTTGGCATTAGCCATTACTGGAGAACCACTAACAGCCCCTAAAGCAAATGGTATCTGTATATTGATAGTTATTCCTCAGATGCTAACTTATAAATCCTCTCCAGATCCATGAAGTATGTGCATCTGCATGTGTGGGAAAGTAGGTAATGGTCTGAAAATTGATCCGTTGGGATGATGAGAGCAAGTAATAGTTGGGCAAGCTTCCCCCCCCCTCCTCTTCCAGCCTTCCTCTGCCTCCGCAGCCAGCGCAGTCAGTGATGCTGGGCAGACGCCGAGGCTGAGGTGAGGGACGACTGCTCTGCTTGCGCTGCATCTTTAACAGTCGACTGCAGCTTTTTCTTTACATCTTTAACTGACTTAGCAGCCTTTAAAAGTGACATTGCCAGGGCAGATGTTTTGAGCACAATTGTTTGGCCAAAGAGGAGGAGAAGTCTCATCGCCTTTCCCAGGCTGATGGCTCTGACATTAGCTGGGGTGGGGGGACACCCGGCAAAAGGCACTAGACTGCTCTCTTGCCAACCATGAAAGGAGCTAATACTTACAGTCTGACAAACCTGTGCACCCCTGGGAATCTGAAAAAGGGCTAGATGCAGACAAGGTATTGTAATACCCCTGGATGGCCTTCATCCGTGACCCCCTTGCCCGAGACAAAAATATTAAAACTAAAAAAGACCTGTTTCGATCCAAGGAGTTTACAATCACAACTAGTACACTGGAATTTGTAATGGCACTGGCAAGAGCTCCAGTTGCTCCCAGGTAAGTAAGAGCCACCATCTAAGTAAGGGCAACCATCTTAAGCCTTAGATAAAGCTTTTATGTAACTGTCCTTCCACACACCAGCTCTAACACACGGTGCCACTGCTGGTAAAGGCAAGGTAGGGCCTGATGTAGATGGTGTTTTGTCGTTCGGCAGATCTGTTGGGAGCTCCCAAAGAATTAAGGAAAGGTACTTCAAAGGCTTTTCAAAGCAAGCTTTTAGCTGTTTCTTGTATTTTACTCATCAGTAGGCAAAGCTACTACTTACAAATCATGAGCTAGTGTTTTCCTCTGTGACTCATCTGCAGACTGGCTGCTTCTGACTCTCTTAAAATTTGGGCTAGGAATGATCTTGGCCTTTTGCTGATACTCCTTCGAACAACTGAACATGTATCACGTGGTGGGCAGGATCCTTGGCTGAAAAAGGTAATTTTGTACCCATCTGTCCAACAAACTCCATGCAGTGCCAGCTGGGGATCCCCTGGCGCTGGGGAAATAGGCCCTATCCAGGCCACCCCAGCCCCAAGCCCCGTCTCCTCCCCGGTCGGCTCTCCCCGGGTATTTACTGCCAGTGTGGCACTGCGTGGATACGACTGGGACAACAGCTCTCCCCACCTCTGCAGCTGGTGCTTGTATCTACCTGCGCTGTTTCTGCTCGTGAGTGTGGTTTTTTTGCAGGTTAAGAAATCAAAGATTCGGCTCTTCCTGCCCAGCAAAAGCAGAGCTGTCCCAAAGCCAAATCACGTTTCTGTTGCGAATAAGCACTGACACGTAAGTTCAACATACTTAACGCTTCTGTGCACAGACACCATTCACAGGTTTTCAGCTTCAAGGGAATTCAGGTGTGTTATCGATATGTATCAGCGTATGTGATTTATAATATAATTGTATAACATGGTAAGAAGGGTAACATCACCCCTTTGAGCTTCAGTGCACCGCTGTTGTCTGAAACAGCAGAAGGAAGAGGTACTGGACTGTGCAGTTTATCAGTTCGCATTAAAGTTCTGACTCCGACATGTGTTTCACTTACTGCTTTCTAAATAAGTAGTCTCAAAGAAACAGGAATTTTGTGTTTGAACATGTTTTTAGCAAAAAATAAAAAAAAAAAACCTGCAATCAAACAGAGTGAAAAATTTAACACAAAAAAACCCACCTAGCTTATTTGTTGGTAATTTCACATAATTAATTAATATTAAATTCTTTTTAAAAGTCTTTACATTGTTTTGTGCATTTTTACTGAATTCCAATTCCATTCAAATGCAGCTTGTTTCATATAACATAAAATAATCCCTGCTGGGGGAAAGAAAGTTTTCCACAATGGTACCTCTTTAATATCAAAATGATAACATAAAGAATGTGTGTAATTGTATATTAAGCTACACAAATGTCTAGATATTTATGGACGTATATAGAGTATCCCTGTTAGCAAAAATAAGTAAGTGCCACACTTATTCTAAAAACTACATTTAGTGGTAAATCATTAGACAGCAGCTAATGAAAGTGTATTTCAGGGGAATAAATGAAAAAGTACCCATGGAAAAAAAAATGAGATGAAGAAATTATAATTTAAAAATGAGATGAAGAAATTATCATTTAATTCAAAGATTTCTACCTTCTCATTTAAATTATTATAAAAATCAGTGCTATCACTGCTCTACACCAATTAATGCGCTGTATAGGAAAACTTCCTGAAGGTGATTGCACTAGTTTGGGGAAGTATCACAAGGGGAGCCATTGGAAATGAAAATAAAAATACTAGTACTCCCAGACTCAAAAAACCTTGAAGTCTGTGATCAAAGGTGTTGCGTGCAATGCTCTTTTTCTACCCTCAATCACATACGTCAAAATTGCAGTGACGGACTGTCACAGCATGGAGCATCTATTCGCTCACAGTTTAAAAGGTATCCAAGGGCTGAGTAATTAGTCTCTCTCACCACATCTTAATTCCAACAATTCCACCCAATAATTTTGCTTCCTGTACAGTAAGAACCCACCAAACATCTTCACAAGGACCACGAGAATAATGCATGTTAACAGATTCTTTTGAGCTTCTCGACACGCGTGGGTTTTCCCCCCTGCTCTCACTGTTAGCAGTCTCTGGGCTGGTGACTACAGTCACAATTCCGGCACATCTAGCATTTTATTTAAGAACAAATATGCAAATATGCCTGATATCACTTTATCATTAAAAAGAGCAGGTCATGGTGTATATTGTAATGGTTCACACTTTGGTGAGCAAGTGTACAGTAGGCCAGCGATGAGGGTGTCTATCTAGGCGTAACATAATTCAGTGCGTAGGTGTGAGAGCAGTCTTGCCATACCAAAACCAACAATAAAACCCCAAAATAAACAACACCAAAAAAAAAAAAAAAGAAAAGCAAAACACTGCAGCTCAGCTCCCTGCAGACTTAGGCTGTTTCTCTACAATACCAAAAAAATAAAGCCCCAGAAGAGAGTAACTCAGATTTGCTTCAGACTTCAGCTCTTTTTCTGCATGGTTTCGCTCCTCATCACGAAGCGTCCCAGGGTTTGTTTATTTTTCCACCCGGAGCTCTTGGGTCTCTGACACAAACCCAGATAGGCACGCCACACTGCGACACAAACCCAGACAGCATCGCACACGTGGCACCGTGCGGTCCTTCCGCATTGAGATGCTCTCTCATGGTAACACACAAATTTCATGTCAACAAAACTGTTAGATTATCCCCAATTTCTACGTGCATTCTCATGAAGTTCCTGGAAGTTTTTGCAAATATGGTCTGCAGGGTGGCTACAGAGCTGAGAGCCCCCTGCCCCATTCCTGAAGATACACATCTTCTAATACTTCAACTTTTATTTGCTTTTGCTGTTTGACCTAGTTCCAGGCTTGCCCGCAGAGTGGGAAGCTGGGCCGCTGTGATGCCACAGCCCCTGGTGCTGTATCTTCACATTGACAACAAAACTCAACACACCCCGCACTGGCCACAGTGCAATGATTGTGTCAGGGCCCCTAAGCAGAAGCGTGAAGTTCACAGTCACTGGTGTTGCTAACTGAATCCCACAAAAAGTGATGTGAGATAAGGGCTGTTAGAGCACAGAGCAAATAAACAAACACTCCAGAGCACTTTGATCCTGAGGCTTCAGAACAATTAGAAAAGACTCTGTCTCCCAAGTCCAAACCGATAAATGCAGTATTTAAGCTCCCACATTCAACCTGACAGAAACTCTTCTGTTGCAGGCTGTTTCCTGAGGGTACCAAAAAAAGCCAAATCATGTATAACGAAATCATTTGCCCTCCAAGTTTAGATCCCTGTTCCAGAAGGTACTTGAGCACACACTTCACAGCAAGCTCAGGAATAGTCTTTGACCTCATTTAAACTAAAACACTTTAAGGAATTGAGCCCACGTTTTTTTTAGGCTATAGTCCAAGGTTTCCCTGCCATTTTCACTGTCCAAAGTCTGAGCAGTGCCTGGCAAGATGAAGTGAAAATCTTGACTCCAACTAAATGATGTGCTCCTTATTTAACCTCCTTCTCACTTCAAAGAGAGCGAAGGCTTTCTTTCTGAAAAAGGCTATTTCCCAGTATGGATTTGAAACATACACATTGCATATAGTACGAAACTGAGAGGACACTTCCTCCTCTAATGCAAAAGCCACGCACCATGGAGAGGCGAGTAAGCACCATACAGGAACGTGGGCATGAGAGGTACGTGGAAATTTTCTTGGGTGTTGAACGTTGGATGCCCACTAGTTTTGACCCAGCAGGCACGATTAACCTCTCCCCGTCTGGGAGCTGCCCGGGAAGAAGTGTCCCTGGGGCTCAGCAGCCAGCGCGGGGCAGGGTTTGCGTCTGCAAGCCTCGCAACGATTCCTGAAGTATTTCTTTGGATTATAGAGGGATCTTGGGGTACGGGAGCTCAGGCTGTATAAATAGAAGAGCTGTTTGCGCTCTGAGTAAGGAAGTTTATATTTGACCTGCGACGAGCATGTAAGGCTGCACAGAGGAAGGGCTTTCTCCACCACCGTGCTCGGAGCAATCTCTCTTTTGTCTTAAAGGCCACTGTGGCTGTGACTCACAGGCAGACATCAGACTATTAACACTTTTATTCCAACTAGTTATTTCTGGCTTTCGGCAGCCAAAATACCTAAATGCCCAGAGTGCTTCCAGTGTAACTATAGAAATTACAACAACAAACAACAGCAGCTCGACCCGTAGGTCAGCTGAAGCCAAACGCTGAATCACACACTTATTTTTTACCTATAGTTATGAAAAGGAATCTAAGTCTGGACAACAAGGCCGTACATTTCCCAGCTACCTAGAAGATGCTCAGCCAGCCAAGCTCAGCCCAGACGCTGTTAGATGCTCCCCGCTTCTGCGGGAGATGCTAGCTGAGGCGGGAATTCTGCACAGCTCCCTCGAGTAACCGGCAGCCCCCAACCAGAATATCACCAGGCACGCTTTGTAAATCCACTTCAGGCTAACAGACTGCATGAATGTTGGGAAGTGATCTTTCTTCTTCCATGTATTCATAATCTATATGTTTCAGAGAGCTTTTTATAGGGTTTCTCACTATTTTTTTTTTTTTAATTACAAGAAAGATTTGCTCAAGCTCCACACCTCCTTTACACTTTCAGTCTTTCTATGCCTCCAGCAGTGGTCAGTTCGCTATCATCAGCTGCGTCAGTAATTAGAAACTTGAATTTGGAAGGGGTAGGCTGTTCACAAGCAGCCAGAGCGCAGTCAAATTAATTACCTTGTGTCTCAAAAACTTTACCTTTTCAACCAAAATCTGTTTATCACAGAATCATAGAATCCCTTGGTTGGGAAGGACCTTTAAGACCATCGAGTCCAACCCTGCCTAACCACCTCTAAACCATGTCCCTAAGCACCACGTCTACCCGTCTTTTAAATCCCTCCAAGGATGGTGACTCCACCACTGCCCTGGGCAGCCTGTTCCAGGGCCTGACAACCCTTTCAGTAAAGAAATATTTCCTAATAAACAATCTAAACCTCCCCTGGCATAACTTGAGGCCGTCTCCTCTTGTCCTCTCCCCTGTTGCTTGGGAGAAGAGACCCACACCCACCTCTCTAAAACCTCCTTTCAGATAGTTGTAGAGAGCGAGAAGGTCTCCCCTCAGAAAGACTTTGCGAGACTTAAGCAAGACTGCATTGTGTTGCTGCTTCAGCACAATGGGTTTCTTCAGTTCTTCTCTCTCTCTCTAAAAAAAAGCCCAAATTTACCATATCTTTTGATTTTTTAATGGTATTATAAAGAAAGGCAGCTCAGTAACTAAACACCTTCCAAGTACATAAACCAAAGGCTGAAGTATAATGGGAGAAACCAGGTTACTCACAAATGAAGAACAAAGCAGAACTTTAGAAAGCTTAACTGTCAGTTATATAAACATCTGACCTAATCTCTGGAGACCTGTAGAAGTGCAAAGAATGCCTAACAACAGCTCTGAATATAGAGGGTAATGTGTATTTTAAATGAAGACAATGGTCATTGAGCCTTCACTTATCTTTCTGTTTTATTTTTTCTCTATAAAAACAATTTTGCTAACTAGAGAGCCATGAAGTATGTATCATGAGTAAATAAAATAAGATCAGAATACAGTGGAGCAAGACCTTTATGATTCACTAATAAACCATGAGAGGAAAACACCAGTCTGGAAGCATCAAACCTTCAGCAGAGCAAGGACCAAGAAAATGTCCAATGGGAGCAGCAAAGTTAACTTGATGAGAGTTCATGCTTCACTGAAGCCATGTGCCTGATCTTAACTGAAAATGATCTAAGCTAAATTAAATCCAAAAATTCAAAGTCGACAAAAATAAACTAATACACTAAAGAGGAAAAGGAAAACTACAGTGAAGTTGTTATTTTCTTCTGGCTTTCATTAAAACATACCAATGCAAAGGGCTGTCTACAGCCTTGAAGCCAGAGTTGCACAGAGGAGAGAAATTCTGTCCTGTGAAGGCTGAGATAATTCTTGCACATGATACCCCAAAAGGGTGGCCCTGAAGGAGAAGAGAGATTTGCTTTTAAGGTGTTGTCCTTGTTGTCTGGGTGTTGCACACAGCAACAGTGCAGAGAACAGCGTGTAGGAAGGATGTCTGTAAAACCACGGATGTTGTCAAGGGAATATGGGGATGGGCACCACATTTGAAACCTTTACAGCTTTCTACTGTGGAGTAACTGACATTTTGAATAACAAATCTTTTGTGTTCTGTAGGCAAAGACAAGGTTCCTCCTCATGGCATTGCCCAGGTGGTTGCTGATTTCCAGGGGAGGGACACTGCAGGCATTCCCTTCAAGAAGAAAATCAAACTAGTAAAATCCTCTCCTCTGATCTCTCCTAGCCCAACACCACAGAGTGTTTTTGAGTAAAAATGGAGCCACAGTCACAGGCATTAACAGCTACAAAAGAGACATCTGAAAGCAGTGGTTGTACACAGAAAGCAGTAACTGCTTTCCTTTTTTAGACTTCACGGCTTATTTGTTTAAACCACAAAGAGACATTTGCATGCTACCCATTTCTGGTCAGATACAAAAAAGTAAAGTAGAAAGAAATGCAGAGCAAGTAACACCTCCCGCTAACTTTCAGGATTAATTTTAACTCATGAAACACTTCAGCAAAGGTCCATCACTTGAATTTACATTTTTAAAGAGGTAAAGAGTATGATCAAAAATGACTTTTCAAAGAGGTGGAACGAAACAACAGAACCCCAACTATTATCTTTTCTTATTTTAAACTTCATCCCACACTTGACACAAATTTAGATCTGAATGCGGAATTACTCCTACTCTTCTCCTTCACTTATGACTCTTTCTTACCATGTTTTTCAGAGCAGCAGTTTGTAAATGTGGCTCCTTAGGATGCAGTGTAAAAAGTAACATGTACGTGGCAGTCAGTAACCCAACCAGGCTGGGTTCCTGATGTGGTTACATAAATGTTAATCTATCTGCTAGATTCAAATGAAGCCAACTGGGAGGTAAAATACCTCCTGGTCAGGACAAAGATTTGTGTTACAAAAGCACACATTGCTAAATCAGCCAGAAGTGGAATCATAGAATGATTAAGGTTGGAAGGGACCTTTAAGATCATCAAGTCCAACCATCAGCCCACCACCACGTCCGTGCCAATTAGACCATGTCCCAAAGTGCCATGTCTATATGGTTTTTGAACACCTCCAGGGATGATGACTCCACCCCTTCCCTGGGCAGCCTGTTCCAATGTTTGACCACTCTTTCAGTGAAGAAATTTTTCCTATATCTAATCTGAACCTCCCCTTTCACAACTTGAGGCCTTTTCCTCTCATCCTGTTGCTAGTTACTTGGGAGAAGAGACCATCACCCACCTGGCTCCAACCTCCCTTCAGGCAGGTGCAGAGAGTGAGAAGGTCTCCCCTCAGCCTCCTTCTCTCCAAGCTGAACACCCCCAGCTCCCTCAGCCGCTCCTCACAGCACTTGTGCCCCAGACCCTTCCCCAGCTCCGTTGCCCATCTCTGGACACGCTCCAGCACCTCCATGTCCTTTTGCAAAGACGGGTCCAAAACTGAACCCAGCACTTGAGGTGTGGCCTCACCAGTGCCGAGTACAGAGGAAGGGTAAGTAAGTGGATTCTAAAATATGAGTTCATGGACGTTTTTCAGTCAAAGAGAAAGTATGGCTGTAGTCTAAATTCAGGCTGTTCAGAGGACACTGACATGGTGCTGATTTTTTTAGGAGGCTTTTAAAAGACAGACTGAGAGAAATGATAAAAGACAAGCATACACGTGAAGTTGTGAGACAGTCTAATAATTGATCTAATCCTTCTGAAGATAGAAAAGCCTTTCCTAAGTAGATTTTTTCTTTTTAATAGTTTACAAAGCCTCGGAAGAATCATATGGTGATGCTGTCTTGATTTTTGTGTTAGAAGTCTCTGCAAAATACCAGGAAGCTGTTTCCGCTATGGCAAGGCAAATGCCTTTTCTGTTCCTGGAGAGTCTGATTTAGAGGGAAGACAGTAGAGGGAGAAAACAGTATCACACTAGAAGATGATGAATGGCATCCTGGCCTTAGTGAAACAAGGGGGAAAACTCCTTTTCTGATTTCAGCAAGTTACTAGAATCATCAGACACATACAAAACCCATGCATTCTGTGCATGATAAAGATAAGCTCTACAATGTAATGTCTCAAACTATGGAAGTATGCTGAAAACTAGTCTTTCCAGAGAGCTGATGGATTGACT
This sequence comes from Podiceps cristatus, assembly GCA_000699545.1. NCBI lineage: Eukaryota > Metazoa > Chordata > Aves > Podicipediformes > Podicipedidae > Podiceps > Podiceps cristatus. The sequence continues at coordinate 18,584 of JMFS01092874.1, read as the reverse complement.
CTAAGATGTAGAGGAAAACTGAAAACACTTCCAAAGAAGGCAAAGGAGATTTTTACAACACGACTCCTTGCCCAGCAAACTGTATTTTGGGGGGAAACTTCAAGATTGCAACAGAAAAGCCTCAGCAACTTTCCGGTTTTGCACTGAACACTGCCTGAAATTTATGATTTCTGATGGTCTTGGTCTATACCAGGTACAACTCAAAGAATTCTGCTGTGACTTTGATCCTTCCTGTGGCACTGCCATAGCTATTTTTGTGTGCAATCAGAGCAGAAATTGGATAGAGGAAGACTTGAGGTGAAACATGAAGTATTATTATTGCCAGCAGGCACCTCCAAAAGTTACAGTATTTGCTCAGCTGGGTTCCAGGAGATTTCAAAGAAAAAGCAACCTTACTGATTTTTATGGCATTCCAATGTGCTTGTTGTTTTGGGTGAAACGGTCCTAGTACCATTATTTAATGTTCATTTCAACAAAAGACTGGGGGCTGCCAATTTTCATTCGCCATATCAGCACGGATTCTCAGACTATCTTTGATATACCAATTTACTTTTTATTGTGGGATTAAAACAACATCAAAGAGTTGATACAGGAAACAAAATGGATTTAGATGTTCAAATAACTTATACGATCTTGAAAATCTTACAATCTGGCCTGTGAGCAATGGGATATTTAGACCTGTATTACTCAAAAGGGCATCTGTAAGTCAATAGCGCAGCAAACTAATGACGCCAGGCTCTACTGCATATTTCTGCCCTGCTTTGCGAAAATAAGAATTTGGATTATTTTTTCACTCCTGAAAAAAAAGAGCTTGAAAAGTGTCTTCCAATAATTTATTCATGCAGTGTAATCAAGCACAGAATCTGACCCAGCTTAGCAGAGGCATGATTTCCAGCTCTGTGGTTTTCACCTCTGAGAGTATTTACTGTTTGCTTGCCAGTAATTACCACAACCATCTCCTGCTGTGAGTTCTGCTATAGCAAAAGGTTTCCAGTTTGTTTCTTTGAACTAGAAGGAGACTTAATTTTAAAACTCAGGTGAATGGAGAACTGCCATGAATCAGGTGGTAAAACCATTTGCAAGTTTTTTCTTCTTGCTTGTTCACCAAGTTAGGCGTTACTGGCTTCTGTCTGAAATGTCCTGGCCAGCAATCCTTTTCTGTCCATAAAGTATTTTTTGTTGTTGTTGTTTAATACACTCTGTGCCCAAAGGGACAAATGCTTGGAAGTGTTTACATTTTTTTCACTTTTTCTTGGAAATCACAACCCGTAGATAAAAAGAATACTTCTGCAACAATAATTTGGCACTTACAGAGCTTCTGGTCTTACTGATTGTTTGAATTCATTTTTTTAATCTCATTGCATATGTTCATATTTTATTCTACAACTTTCTTACTACTTAATGGAAGCTGAGAATTACAGTGCTTACTAATATTATTGCATTGCTATGATCATGAAGTTATATACGTCATTTACAAAATGATTTATTGAAAAAAAAAAATGAAGATCTAGGATTTTGGGGATATTTGGGTACTCATCTTTCGATAAACCCAGTAGAAGACTATCCTGCCAGTATTTTAAATGTGCCATGGGACATCTTTGTCCATCTCTTTGAATGCCAATTTTGCTCCTGTAACAACCTGAGTCTCCTCTCCATTACAATTTATTTCAATTCTTACTAAAATCAGGCAGAATAATCCAACTGCCTCGAAAGAGAGCTGGATTAGGGCTTTGCATTTGTTTAATCCATGACTACTTCTCCGTGGCTGATCCTGTGTTCATTCCTATTTGACAGCTGAAAGGGGAAGTCAAGATTTTCTTGAGTGTATAATAAGGTACAAAATCAGACCCATAACATACAACTGAAGTTGAAGATGAATGAAGCACTAAAATAACCCCATGCCCCTCCCCCAAACCATTTATTGCATCCAGTGTGAATTTTTTGTATTTTTGCAGAGCCAGAGCTACAGTACTCTTTCTTTGTTTTATTGCTTTTTGGGGTATTTTCACTTTCATTCTTTTGTTATAAAGACTCAATGTTTTTAGAAATAGACTGTTGCTATATATACTTTCTAATCCACATTTAAAGCAGAACCCATGACATATACCTATGATTAATTTCACTTCACAAATTGCTTCAGCTCTCTGCTAGAAACACCGTTTGTCATGGCGTTCTGTGAGAGATGTCACGTGCTCTGTGTTAGAAAGACCTTCCGAGAGGCAGCTCAGCTCCTCTAGAGCTCCAGGACCACAGCCCTACTGGCAGGCGAAAACGACCCCGCTCCACAGCCCGTTTGGCAATGTGGGATTAAGGAAGCTGCAGTTCAAGGGAGTGAAACAGCAATGAGAGATCTTTCTGTTTGTTTGTCATTTTCTAAGGCTGTGGCTACTTTGCTTTTCTGTGGGCTAGCTTGGGTCATAGCCAGCCAAGGAGGCCAGGGAAGCACTCGTATGGATGCTGAGGGTTAGCCAGGAAAACCACCAGAAGGAAGAATTTGGGAGAGGTGGGGCTGGCAGGATATGGTCAAAAGCAGCAAAGCCAAAGGCCTCTGAAGAGACCTCTGAGTCTTGGGCTGCGCTGAGCATAAGGCTCTTCTATGTGTGTGTGTGTGTATCTTGCATTCCCACACCACAAAGCTGCCGCCTCTGTCCTGCTCCAGCGTTTGGTGTGTCAGGCACAGCTGAGCGCAGAGCCGTGACTCCTTTGGTAGCTGCGCCTCCGCTTTGTGCCGGGAAGAAGTCGCAGCACTGCATCTGCAGCCATGGGGCTGTGGAACTGGAAGGCAAGTTCCCCAGGTGCAGCCAGGCACCATTTCCACAGAAGTTTACTATCAGGGGCTTTCGATACCTAAGAACCTTCTCTACAGAGCTCCACTTCTGGTCTGGTCCTTGATTAATTAATGGCTTGACATTGTGAAATGCAGAATTTTCCCAACAACATCATATGCAGGAAAGAGCAATTATAAGCTAACAACTGAAACCACTAAATGCACTACGCGTACACAGTTGGACTCTCTTATTCCACTGAACTAAATTAGTAATCAATGACATTTTCACCAAAGAGCTGAGCAAATCCAGGAATACTAGTAAGACAAATATATTACCTAGTCAGGCACAGGTTTCAAAAGAACAGGGGTCAAAGTTGCCAAGGCCTTGTGTAGTGAGACAACTATCCGGAGAGCCCAACTCTTCTTTCCACCCAGCTGAGATGTCCCCAGCCATATCACGCATACCCCTGACCTTAGGAGCTGAGCCTTAGATGTGTCCTCTTCTGACATAACAGGTTTTTTGTTAGAAGTTCACCAAGTGAACATTTATTTTTAATAACTGGGTTATCAGAGGTGTTGGACGTGCCCCCCTCTCCCTGTTCCCTGACTCCCTGCCCTGGGGCTCTGGTATGTGCTAACTAATGAGAGTACCTGGAGCCCATTCCCAGAACAGACCCCATCTGTGGCTTAGAGTTTTTACCGGGAAGAGAAGAGGCAACACCCTGTGCTAGCAGAATGATAACTGGCCATTTCAGCCAAAGTTTTACAAGTACGTTGCTACGCTGCAATTATAAGTGCTACAGGCAGAACGGGTATCTGCAACGGCAGAGCCCTCGTCAGAAGTGGTCACGGCTTCCTACAAGATCTTCTTACAAAAGGTTAAGGTTTTTTCCAGCACTTGGGCATTTCTCTTTGCTGCTTTGGAGGCTCCTCCAGTGTCTGTCCCAGAAACATGTCAGGCCTGTCGCCACCATTCCTATGTGAGGACAGTCCCCGGACAAGCCAGGCGGCTGCAGACTGGGTCCGAGAGCAGCGTTAGCACCCTGGTGCCGACAGATACCATCTCCAAGGAGGAATGGTGGCAAATGAATTTTTTTTGTCCTCTTTATATTTCTTCCTGGCAAAACGCAACTTACCGAAGCACATAAAACTAATTTTAGTTTCCTTGGAGGTGACTTCCTCACTCAGCCAATTCGCTAAATATAGGTAGCATGCAATTTTCCAGATGGTCACTAATGTTCAAGCATGGAAAAAAATGTAGTTTGATTATTGCATTCTGACTACTCTATTGCACAAGTATGTTATGAAAGAAAAAGTTATGTAAAAATCATAATGGATTTCACTATTTCCTATTTAACTGTTTTACTGTAAGCATGTATGACGCCCAAAAAATTCATTTATGTAGAAAAAAATGTGAGCCAGCATAAGACAGTCTTTAATGTCCTTCTGCTTCTTTACAATAAGACACATGATGATGTTTAATTTTTCCTTTACTAACATAAAACCGTCCACTTTGACTCACAGTCCTTATGCTGTGAGACACTTCAGAGAGTTTTATTTTACAATCACTGAATATAGACCTGGATTTTTTTGTTGTTGTTTGACTGTTGTATGTACAGAATTTAATTATGGAAGATTAGAACATTCTCCTTGCTAAACACACTTTTAAGGTCCAACAGTGAAATATCCTCAACCATGTATCCTAGTCCACCACCTGGTCCAAACAACCGTTACTGGGGGCTCACAAGATTACTGTCATCCCAAGGACACAATGGAAATGGCAGCCGACCCTTGGATGAGCTCAGCGCGTTTGGTAGTCTCAGTGCCGGCTCCAGAGGACCATAACAAAACGAGGAGGGATTAATGAATCTCTTTGTTTGCAATTCAAGTAAATATACCAAGGACGAAGGAGACACAAAACCCAAACTATGCTCTTAAGACTGCAAGATGATAAAAGGAATCTGAGAGGATAGCGTGGGGGAAAGCAGGGATTACCCCTCCTTGAGTCGTTGCTGCTTGAACCTAAGGGCTTGTCAGCATTTTTACTAGTGTAGCTGAGCTGCCCCGGATCTGCTGGCATAAGTAAAGTATGCCATGGGAACACTCAGATACTGCAAAAAGGAACGTTTTCCTCACTTTAGCTTACATTGCTGCAGAAGCAGTTTAAGATAAAGGAAGAAGATGTCACTCATCCCAAGAACATCTGAGAAGATGTTTATCAGCATAATTATAGTGATTTGAATTCATGCATCATTATACACCTATGTAATTTTCCTGTAGATTGCATTGGAAATGGAGCTTCTTGAAACAACTTAGTGGTAGTCACTTCATCAACGTTACACGTAAACTGGTTAGTGAAACAGATTTTCTGCTGTATCACAAAACATGGCTTATTGGAATTTCCCATATGAATATACTGCTCTGGATTAACAGAGGTTTCTTAGAAAACCACTGAAAAAACCAAAGCCCCTAACACCATTATGCTGAGCGGCAGCTCAACGTGACTGGGAGGTGGCAATGGCTACTCTAAGCTATTAGTGGTAAAGATGCTTTTTCCAGGATCTAGCTATAAGTGCACAGGTAACTTGCAAATGGAGTCCAAAGGTCTCACAAACGGTAATCAGCAAAACAGATCCCCTGGAGAAAGTCAGATGCAAAATGGTCAGTTCTTAAACAAAGAATGGATTTTTAGAGATTTTCTGAAGTTTTTCCCTAAAATTCCCAAAGGCTGCAGTTATTAGGGAAGGTGGAAGTCACATAGGATGCACATGAAATCTCTTTGGCCACCGGACTTCACCCCTGGAGGAACTGGAATTGTCAGAAATCAACCCAGAATGTCCCAGTGAAGCTGTTCTGCAGCCCAAAGGGAGGTTTTCCACCCCAAGAGACGTGCCAGCTCAGCCCGAGAGCTGCAGCCAGGGACGGGAGGAGCAGTTAGCGATGTAGCGTCAGGGTCAGTGTGACTGGCAAGGACCTACGCTGCCGGGGACAGCTCTTGCTCTGTTTGGAGAGGGAAGGCAAAGCACGAGGGAGGAAATTGCTGTAATGCAGAACGGCAATACGAAATACTCTTGTGGAAAGCTCGGCGTGAAAGCCAACGAGGTGCTCTGATGGGGGACAGAGGGTCCAGCTGGGGTAAGGAACATGTCATCTGATGCTGCCCCATGCCAGGCACAGGGCAGGGCTGAATTTCTGCGGGGAGCCTCACCATTGCTCTCATGTTCTCACACGTACCGTGGTGCATAGCAACTCATCTGCTGGGCCATCTGCTGAGCTGCCTGCGTACTCGAATTAGGACTGCGACTCTTCGTTCCTACGTGAAGCCTTTCAAATTTTACACCCTCCCATTTGAAACCTTTCTCCTCCTGCTTGATCCATTACATCACCCATCCTCACCAGCTGGGACTGACTGCTACGATAGTAGGTGTTTAGCAGCCTTCACACTGTCTCTCACCCTTCAGATTAATAACCTCACCTAGGGGGGAAACATCACACGCACTTGCCTCGCACTCCGCGTGTTGCCCCATCAAACAGGATCATCATTTCAAAGATGGCACGGGAATTCCCCAGCCAGAGGCCAGCAGCCTGCATCTGCTTTTGTATTACGTATTTCTAGGTCCTCAGCATGCAGCTGGCTGTTGAGTCATGCAAATCTTATGCCAGGCAAAGCAAAAATGGCTGCACCAGGCATAAATTTTATCTCAAATAGAAAGTGAGATTTTTCAGTGACAGTTTACTCTTTTTAAGAAGTTACAGATTTCTCTGCAACTCTGCTTTTATTTTTCACCATCATTCTATCTGGCTGTAATCTCTCTGAGTGGAAAGTTTTGTGCGAAAGATGTTACACAAAATGAAGTGAAACTTTGCATTTTAACATGTTCTTATCTATTCATTGTCTTCAGTTTCCCATTACAAGCTGGTAAATGCTGCAGTTCCCATACCACCTCCCCCAGGTACACTGGAGCTACCAGGAGCTCTGATAATGGCAGATCTGAGGGTTTCCACCCAGAGGCAAAATCCTCCTATCTGGTTTTCTCTCCTCGTTCCCGTGTTACTGAGGACCGTGGCTCTGTGCTTGATCTGCATCCAGCCAATTGATACAAAAGCTAAAGAGAAAAGGCTGAAGCTCAGTTCTGATGAATTCAAGTTCAGCGTTTAATGAAGACAAGATATCACAAGGTGTTGTTAGTAGTAAGGAACGTGTAGGGGAAACAACTCAGATTATCTTAATGTTCCCCATAAATATGGTCATAATGGGTTAGAATTTGAGATTGCATTTGAGGGGGGGGGAGGTTCTGGTTTCCCCTTAAGCTCCTATATTGCTAGAGTACATGAGGTGCCATTTCTATTTCAGAATATTTTTTTCTGATCAGTCTGAGTACTTTATACCTGAAATCTTCTCAGAGAGGACAAAGAGTTATTCCAAGCAGATCTGTGCACACTGATAAATGCAAATGAAAGCTTCAGATCTAACCTTCAAGACTGACTGCACACCTGCCCAATTCCAGCAGCTTATTAAAGCCAATGTTTACTTGGGCTTTCTGTCTGTTATAGGTGCATTTTATTTTGGCAGGGAAAAGTTTCCTGCTTGATAGTATAGACATGGCTGTGCTACATCATCGTACTTGCTGCTGTTGCTGTGTAGGGTCCCAGCAAGGAACCATGAAGATCCTGCCCTAAACTGTCACCATGAACTAGATCTGGAGTGATTCTGCATGAACGTGTTTCCACTCCAAGCAGGTACCTTGCCTGCAGCAACCCTAGGTGCAAGCCAGAAGTGACCAGCTGCCCTGCCACAAAATGATCCTAGGCCTTATGACCATTAAACAGCACAAGGTCTTATATCTGAGCACTTTCCTCTGGTCCTTCCTATGCATAGATGGCACATAAAACAGTTGTTTTCTTTAAAAAAAAAATCTCTGAACGAAAATCTACAACGATATGCTCATATAGAGAACTCAGTTCCATTTCCAAATCCAGTAAACCCAAGGAACAAGTCAAACTGAAACCTGCCTGTGGGTGCACAGTAAATTCTCAACATATGAGAATTAGGGCCGCCGCTGCTGAAATCTTCACATTGCTCAGGTTACTAAACTAGATGCAAATCATTTGCTTGGAAATGTTTCTGAGACATCTCACAGGGGTGCATCACTATGACTATCCCTCTCCATCACTGCAGTCTGGAAAGAATTGCACAGCTACCGCTTCGCACAAGCTCTCTCTGGCTCTTCACCTCCCAAACTCGTGTCGCCCGTTCCCGAATGGCAAGTTTCACTAACGCTGAACCCACGACAAGGTAAGTGCCATGGTGAGGGAAGTCCTTAGGGATTTAAAGCAGCACTTAATCTTCACCTACCTAACTATAGCTTATCTGAAACCTGGCCATGTCTGCCATCTTCTGCCTTGACATAATTTCATTCAGTTTTAATAGTCAAGCTGTTTGCCCCAACAAAGAGCATGGGCAAACATCACTGCAGCCCACTTGGAATACCCCAAGGGGTAAACAGCCAGAAAATTCACCAGCCAGAAAACCAACTTTGCTTATAAAATTTAGAAGATCATTTCAAGCACAAAGGACCTGGAAATACAATAAAATACAAATAGGTCCTTCAAGAGGATAGCATAACAGAACCGCAGAGGGTATAATTCATCCTCCTTTCCATTTAGCAATGCTGCTGCTGGTGCTGCTGGTTAAAACTGGGCAATTTGCTGTGCGTGGGCAACAAAGCCCTGGAAAGGACGGGCTGTAGGTTGCAGTTCTCCCGGCTGGAGATTTCTGTGTAGAAAATGCCTGGTAAAATCTTATTCACTCTGAAGACAGATAAATCATAATAATTGCCCTTTTGGGTATGGGATAAATGCAGTCTCTGGCAAGGGTAAAGAATTTGACAGAGCCCAAATGAGGGTCTGAACTCCACAGGGGACAAGAACGCCTCTAACGCCCTCTCCTTCAGTCTGAGGCTGAATACTGGTTGTGCTGGAACACAAGAAATGTCTCCAATCGCAGCAGCAAGCTCCTAATGTAAGTAAATAAACAGCCCTGATGAATCCTAAACTACTCGTGCATCTTCTGACACAGAACCTCAGACATTCTGCGAATGTGTCTCAAGGTCTAAGGCACTAGGGGTTGGCTTGTGGCTGAAAATTAGGAAAGTTTCTTATTAAACCAGCTAATCACATCCACCCTGTTAGGAAATACTCCTGGCCATTCAAATTCCAGCCCTCCATTCAAGGAGTGTTAACAAATAGAATGAAAATTTAAAAAAACCCTGCAATTTAGGAACAAGAATAACTGTACTTCACATCAGTGGCTCTTGTTTTACCCTCTAATTTAATTCCCCTCTGTAAGTTTTATGGTAAATGTGGGATTTTCTGGGATGCCTCAGATCCAAAGGTCTCTTGGGTAGGGGTCACATTTACATCGTTTCTTTGTGGGAAAGTTAACAGATTTGTGGAACTACAAAAATACCACAAAGAAATCTCAAATGGGATTGCAGGCACTGAACTGGTTTAGGTTATGGCTGTGGGCTTCTTCCCCAACTCACAAAGAAATTAGATGCCTTATACCATGTCACATTAATGATCTGATTATAAGTAAACATATACATTTAAGGAGATCTTCCAGATTAATTACAAATCCACTAAATTAACTCACACATGAGCGAGCTTTGTTCGCGTTTCTGTGTCCCACCTCCTGGGAGGGGAGGTCTGATGGCTCCCAGTTGCTCTGCTGCGGGCCCAAGGCTGCCGACGCTCACGCAAGAGCAGCAAGGCCAAGGGCAAGGCCGGACTCGGGACCAGGGCACTGCGTAAGGCAAGGGGCTGGGAGGGGGCTGAGGAGCCATCCAGCAGCGGTGATAATGTTTGGGAAATAAAGTCCGGGGCTGCCCTCTGCAAGTAACGAGGCTGCAGTGCTCGTTCCTAGGATAAGGGCTGCTTCTGCTCCGACTAAGAGGGACGGAGGGAGGCCTGGGCTCTAGTTCTCACATTGGCGACGTGCAGTTCCCACCATTTACTGAATCAGCTGCTGGAGCAGAAATGAGAGCTCCTTGTGCTAAGGTCTGTACACGAGGAGCGTATGCAGGCAGCAGAGGAGGGATAAAAGTGACCCTGCTGTACAAGCGAGGCACTCACGTGCGTTCACAAGCCAGGTTTACAAAGCTGTTTAGGCAACTGAAGGTGCAAGCAGGTACCTAGGGCTACTCGCACAAGAGCCGAAGCACATTTTTGTATATCTGGTCCTTGGCCACCTGCCAGGCTATCCCAAAAAGGACAATGGACTCAAATTTCCTGTTTCTGGCTTCCCAGGAGCACATATTCTCAAAGCTTGATCCCTGTCAGATTTTCCCTTCTCAGCACACCTTTGCAGAGTGAATTTGCAACAGTTCCCCATGCCCTTTGATACCTCAAAGTAGGTATTCAGTTCTCAAGTGTGTGAGGTGCCAGGGTTTTACCAGTTTCACTTGCAAATTTGATTTAAAAAAAACAAAAACAAAAACAAAAATGCCAAAAGACTTAGTGGAACTCCAGAGGTGTCAATTTTTAAGTACTCTCACATGTCCAGAAACTCCATTGTAATTTCCTTCTAAGTAGTCTGGGGCTTATGAGACTGAAGAGAATTATAGGAAGGAAAGAAATAATTATATATTCTTCTTTTTTTTTTTTTTTTCTCAACATGTCCCAAATGTCACCTCTGACCTGGCTTTCTATTTCTGGCATGGACTGAACTCCCTCTATTTATTTAGCAGCCTACACACCATTACAGTAACATAGCAACAGTACTTTCAGTTGTGAATTTGAAAAAAAAGAAAAGAACATATTTTTCATAAGAAAACTGTTAAAGCATAGCAGTCTAGTAACACTTCAATAAATGCTTCTACTTTTCCCTCTGCAAGCCAGTGTTATTAGGTTTCCAGTCTGCAAGCCCAGTGCAGAGGGACGCGGAGGGGAACCAAAGCAGAGTCACCACCACGAAGCCTGTTCTTCCAATGCCGGGCCGGCCGAGCCCTAAGCGTTTTGTTTGTTTGTCTTAATGATGCTTCAGCTTGAATATTTCTCAGGCTCAGCACAGACGAAAGCGGGAGTTTGGGGAGGATACTGAAAAAATGATGGAATTTATCTGGTGGTTTTCCCTCACTTTTCAAAACCAGCTCACCATTATCTTATAATCCATAGCTCAAGGGTGACGTGACGCTCAGAGTTATCTGTTAAAAGGAACATTTTAAAAAGCACAAAGTGGAGTTGGAGTAACAGTCCCATTTTTAGCTGTCAGTCCAAATCCCACTGTTTTCCAGGGGAAGTTAGCCAGTAAAGACCTGTAAAATCAGCCCTGGAGTCAGAGGAGTACCCAGTGAAAACATTTTGCAAATCCTATTTCAGTGGGAGCAACGCGCCTAAGTATCTCAAAAAAGCAATTCCTTGAGCTACTTAAGTGCTTCCTATTTTTAAACCTGAGGCCTCAGTGAGAACTCAAGCATTTTCTTAGGATGGGTGCAAAATGTTGAACTTATTAAAAAGACAACTTCTTAAGCTTGCAAAGCTTCCACTGTAAATATTAGTAAACAATGCAGATGTAGTAGCATGAATAGCAGCGAGCACTTCATGAAGCAATGTCTGACTTCTCATGAAACTGTTTCTTCATTGCTACTGTAAACTCAGCTGGCATCTCTTCAGATGCTTTTTCTCATCTCATAGCGATTTTATCAGCACACAGTCACCTCTGAATGCCAGGAGCTTTTCCGTGGAATCGGCAGCAGATCTCGGAAGCGCAGCTTTACAGAAGGCATAGGAGTTCAGTTTTCCCAGCGTTTATAAATTCGAGAATTCCGTAAACTTAGTGGCTTTACTGCACAAGTTTGTAAGGTCTGCAAGGAAAACACAGTTCATGCTTGTTCCGAACTATTGGCTTCTCCTTGGCACAACCAGTTCATGTCAGTTTGAAAAAATGGCTTCACAACTGTAAAATCCTTGAACTTCTACAGTTTGCAAGTCTGGTATGTAAAAACAGATTGTTCACAAACTATGCACTCTGCTGAGATTACAACAGTTGCAAATTTAGAAAGGGTCCTGTTATGGCCATTATTGTGTCCAACAGAACTATGAATACATAACCCCAAGCCTTGGGAGTGACAGGATGAATAATATTTGTCACTAACAGGGCTCACAGAAACCATTGTCTTTTAAAACACGTTGTCAAAAACGGGTCAAAAACTTTCAGATGACAATCTAAGTTCCATTTAAATTAACCCTTTCATTTAAGTAATTTTAAGCTCATATTAATAATGACATTTTACTGCCTTTCTGTAAAATGCTCTGTGGGAGAGGATAGTGAATAACTGAAACGTGCCGTGCGAGGCTTTTGTGGAAAGCTACAAAGCAGTTCTGACTGCAGGGGTCAGGTGGGGTTTCTGGCATCGGAAGGGAAGGGAGTAACAACATCTCCAAGAACAGTTGTCTCATTCTAACAATTACAAAGCTACGAATGAGTTAGCCTCAGAAAAGGAGCATTTTTCTGCCATGAAGACGAGACATCAGTATCAGTTTATTTTTAATAATACCAAGTGGCAGCAGATTTTAAAACTGAGTTTTGCATGGCTACGTGTTTGGTCTGTTGGTTTTTTGTTTTGTTTTGTTTTGTTTTTCATGATGCAACACAAACTGAAACAAGTCAAGGATGTTTTAAAGCAGAAAAAATAAAAAGGTGAAGTATTGCACGTTATTCAACAACTAAACAAGAGAGGAGAAAATCTATTTTATCTGGCTGGATGTAATGGCTTGACATGCAAATTTCATTTCAAAAATGGCATTTTTTCCTTGTCTTATCACATTACTAATTCATTTCCAAATCAAAAGGAAAAGAAAGCAAATAAACCGACTGTTTCTCTACTGAGTAACATTATTGGAGTAAACGCGTTCCTTTCCCTAAAAAAATAACAAGCTGGCATAATACACATGCATAGCATTTTAATTCATTATTGGTAGAGGAAATGTGCTTATCCATATTATACTTTTCTTTTTATAGTTTCCATGCTACAGCAAAGAGTTCACCAAAGTACTACTCGTGATGCTTTTTTCCTCAAATACGTGTTTCATCACATCACTAGTTTAATTACCACTCCAGTTAACATTTCATTCTCTGTTTCAAACTAGCATGTTTGGGGTGGTTTTAAGTCTCTATTTTTTGAATGCAAAGACCTGATAACTTCTGGGTTTCTGTTTTGAGTAGAAACCAATAGCTGGACATTCCTGTGCACTGAAAACATGTAGTCAAAGATTAAACTGGGGCTTCAGAGCTATTACGGCTCCACCCAAATAAATAGTTCAAGGGAAATTATTCTGTTTAACATTCTGATATACAGGTTGCCAAGAACAGCAGTGTTTTTTAGAAATTATTTTTTTCTTAGAAGTCAGCCTATCTCATTAAACATGGTATTTAAACTACTAAAACATGGTTAAAATGGAAGAAAATGGTCTAGAATAAACATTGCACTTAACCTACCAAAACAAGGTTAAGTGGTGGAAAATGGTCTGGTTTGTACTTAGCTAATTACAAATGTTTAACGCCAGTGATGGAAACTCCTCCCTAAAATAAATTTTCTGCTGTTATTTTACCAGTGAGATCAATTTGTTCAAGATTTCACAGAGAAGTGAGCAGGTAGTCTGCAGCACAGGAGCTTCTGTATGAAAGTCTTCATTTTCTCAAAAATGAGTTCTTTCTTAAGATAAAAATCTGACAGAATATACGCTGGGTTTTAAAATGAAGTAACTGCGAGAAAAACGTTAAGTACAAAGCTTACAACTAGAACCAGCTGAAAGGCTCTGTCACCTTTCTCCACCACACGGGACTCCTGTTCCCACCTGGCCTATGGAGTTACAAAACCTGCACAAATTGGTTAAATAAACTCAGTTATTTCAGTGAGAGTTGGGGTGTTGATTCCAGCAGGGTATGAAAGGTAGCCATAACTCTGTTCACAGGGGACAAAGCTCAAGAGGTGAGGCTTCATAGGAAGCTACTGGAAATAAAAAAGCTTATGGACAAAAATGTAAGTTCAGATTTCTCTTTGATAGTTATTTTTTCGGAAACTTCCCCCAAATCCCAAACCAGCAGAAGTACTTGACCTCAAACAGCACTTGGGGATTTCTTTTCGGCAAGGGTGGCGGTGTCCTCTGCTGCCACCCGCCCAATGCTGGATGAGAGAGCGGCCGCTCTGCAGCCCACCCACCCTTAGCAGTGCTGTGGGATGCTTGTTCCTATTACTTGAGCAAACTCTTCCATAATTCTACTTTACTTTTTCTTCTTAGTGGCCACTAACTTCCCGTTTGTTCTCCTGATAAATACCAGAACTTCAGCTAAAAATGGAGAAGTCGTCTAGATTCTCTTATCTTGTAGAACCCTGGCAACAGGGTGCAGTGGTCGAGTTCTGGCAGATCCCCCCAACAGTCAGGGACATCCGTCTGCAGCTACTTGGTGCGGTGCCCTTTGACAGCGCTCACTGCGCCTCGCGCAGAGACGGCAGGAGCGACCATCGCTTCGCTAGCTTTTTGCAGTCTTGTAGATTAATTTACACCTCTGTTTGCCTTCCCAGGCCAGACACTCCAAGAAGCGTGGTAAAAAAGTGCAAGGCTAAATTTTCTAACACAGGGTCCGTTTTGGACTCTTGTTCTAGAGATGCTGACAAGGAATTTTCATTTTCAATGATGCTTGAAGAATCTGTCACTCAAGTAAAGTGGGAAACTTGCCTTTTTTTTGAGCAAGTGGTCTTCCCTCATCAATTTGTATAGTACTGAAGATTAAAAATAGCTCTTCAACTGGGGTACAGCTGTGCAGCATTGACTTAAATGGAGCTGCACTGACTCACAACAAGTAAGCATCTGTACATAGCCCCTCACTATTGCAAACCGCATAACTTAATGCTATGGGTAAGTAAATACCAGCGTGGCATTCAGCGGAGCTGGCAGCAGGTTGGCTAACTGCCGCTGCTGCTCCTCGCAGGTGTGACAAACCACAGGGCAGCGATTCGAGGACAGGTTGAAATTAGCTGCCTGTTAAAAATCCCTTCCCCTTCTCCTTCTCCTTCTCAGCACACGAACAATGTGTCATCTCAATGGTACCAGTTTCTTATTTCATTAGACATTCTCTCTGCCTTCTTCCATGTCTTTTTTCTCCTCATAGTGACTTTTTGCACTGGCTGTAGCAATTCCCTTGTTTTCTAGACCATGAAACCTTTCTCCTCCCATCTCCAATAAACAGCAAACAAATATTACCGGTCAGTGAGCAGATACATTTCCATATGAAAAGTATCAAAACCTGGCTGTCCAAGGCTGACATTACAGAACTGGGATACGTGAACACCATCCTGAGCCTTCTGATTTTTAAAAATGTTTTTAACAAACATAAACACTTTTTTTCCCTTGCGGCTCTGTCTAACATAAATCCCTGGTTGGATGTATTCAGCACTAATATAAGGCACTGCAAAACCCATCAAACCTCAAGCAGATTCTCCCATGACATTTAATTTCCTACAGAGGCTGGTACTCATGATCCACTAATATCAATACCAAAAATCTCCAGTGGGGCCAGGTTCTCCTCCCATGGGGCTGAGTGTCAAGCTGTACCTGTAACTTAGCATTTTTGATCTAGAGCATGATGGACTTCACCTCCACCACCACCACTTCCTAGTTTTTGGTATCAGCCTTTTCCTCTCTCGCCCTCGCCCCGTACCCGGCTCCCCCAGAGCCTCAGGGGTTCCCTGGCAGCCCTCAGGCCCATACGGCCCCAAGCGGTGAGAAAAGCTGGAAGCAAGTGGGGAAACGAGAGCAGCACAACTTTCAGGTCACTCTTAGGGGACAAAGAACTGCAACACCCACCAAACGCTCTCCCGGCAGCCTCCTTGCACAACTGCCTCTCAGGTAGGCTGACGTGGTGGATTCGTGGTTCAAGTATCAGACAGAGGGAAAAGCACTGTACGTGCTATTAAACCACTATTAGTGTATTTGCCTGCTGAAGTGAAGCTCCCTGCACTTTCTAATGAATTCTCTGCATTTAGCATTAAGCGCTCTGTTTTTACAGAAAGTTACACTTGGGTAATTAATCTCATGTTCGTTTCCTGCACATGTAAGAGAGCAGCCTTTGTTAGGGAATGATAAGACACTTCTAAGAATAGTGCTACTAAGAGCATCGGCTTTGTAAGACATTACAGGAAAAATATAGACTCTTAACACCTGCTTTTCACTTTTCAAAGTTTTGAAAATAACGTCCTGCTTACCTAGAGCCAAATTCTGACTTGTTTATGCGTAGAAAACGTAATTGTTTTGTCAGAGAACAAGCATAAATGAAGGCTTACTTTGGTCTTTAGGCTCCAATCTCACAAAAATCTATTTAATTTTATAAACACTGTAAATATTGTCAGTAGCTTCCATGGGACTGTTTGCAGTTCCTGGTCTCACAACCTGAATTCATCGCTTTTCTGGTCTCTTAACTACAGATTCCACTGAAATTAATTACACTTTCTTAATGATTGTAATAGATTGAGGATTAACAATTTACCTCTGTGTAAAACAAGAGATCTTCAGGCCGGACCTTACAAAGGCTGGATGCTGAACTCAGGAAAATGTAACCTGGGAGACAACCCCGTGAGAGCAACTGAGTCACTCCGATGTAAGAAAGGTCCCAAGGGGCAGCAGACCAAGCTGCATTTGAAGCTCCATCGCAGACCATGGGTTTTGCCAGCTGAACACAAAGGCTGGTGTATAACTTGGAGATTTAGGTATGTTGTCAGTTCAGAACCAGAGCCAACACCATTCTCCTGTAAGCGGTTGACACTTGACACCTACTGAAGTCAGTTTAAAGTAATTGTTTTAAAGCTTGTGCTTGCTTTTAAGCAGCCACTGTGGTTCAGCCTGAGCTACCTACCGCCCCAGTGCAAGATGCACATGCTACCATGCTGGTGAAACTATACAAAAAGTGGGAAAAAATAGTTTACAGAGGGTAAGAGACAACTTCCATTTGGTTTGTAGCATCCACTCTGTAACCATTCGTATAAGAAAGGACTAATCTTTGCTGTACTTGCAGCAGATTTCTTTCTGCTTTATTATGGACAAAGGAGTAGTTTATCCTCCTAACCAGACAACAAAGCCTAATCTGCAGAGATCTGGCTAATCTAGTGGTTGATGTCTGAAGAATAACATAGACCAAATTTCCCTAGGTTTTGTAGTGCAAAATCTGAGCAGAGCAGACTACAGCTACCCTTGTGAGCTGATCAGAGCCCCTGTTGTGACTATTATCTTGACTGTATAATGGGGGCTTTCAAATCCCAGCTTTATCACATTCTGTTTTCTCTACTTTGCCCTTTTATGAATATTGAGTCATCAAAAATAGCTTCACTGACAGAGTTACTAATGATACCAGCTGGGTGAATCAGTGGCTTTTACATTGTCTACTGCCTGCTATACAGTGCTATTAGTACACGTTACAAAATACAACAAAAATTAGATATCCATATTTTATTTGCAGCTCCCTGGAGACACATCACAGTGGTTATTTTTGAATTGGAAAATGCTAACCGAACAAAGCAAATATTCAGCCATTTCAAAGCAATACTGTGATCTAAAGGAAGAAACTCTGGCTTAGAATAAGTTAAAAGTAAATTCTGACATCAGTATATTATCCTTTCTCCTAGTTTTCAGTGCAAGGAAAAAATACACTACCAAGTGATATCTACCACATTCTTCACGAGACAGTTATTGCTCATATTACTCGAAAAAGCTAACATCAGCAGTCCAGAAAAAAATGCTGATAAACAGAAGTGAATACAACAAATGATGTAAGCTATGTATATGGCTCGAGCGTGGCAGACACGTATGGTGGCATCCTTCTGGTACAGTGCAGTGCTCTGGGGTAAGTTAGGCTGGAAGCACATGACGCAAACTAGTATTACCGATTCCAAAAGTGTAACAACAGTAACAACGTGCCCGATGAAGAACCGTCACAAATGAGTATGCAAAATGGCCCACGGCGGGCTTACATTTTTAATGCTGTCCCAATCAATTTTTTTAAACGCCGCTTATTTCTACGCGTAATGCCTTCCTCGCAGCCCTGCAAGGATACAGTTTCCTATGTTTGCAACACACACCCTTTCTTCTTTTTTTTTTTTTTTTTTTTTTTTTTTCAGAAGAACAGGCGGGCAGATAGAGACCGAAACAAGGGGCCCCCTCTACACATAATGCCGTCGCAGCCCTCCATGCTCGCAGCGCTCGCCTCTCCTCACCAGCCCCCTTCACCTCTCAGCTACCCTCCGGAACTTCACACCACGGCATCTTCTAGCACCTCTTTAGCACAGACAAAAAGTAAAGCTTTCTGCTAGCAACTGCACCTGGCATATTAAATTGTATATTTAATATACAGCAGACGTCGCCCTTAGCAAGTGTCATAGAAATTACAGAGCATCTTTCTTAAGAAAGCAGAGCCTCGGGATTTAAAGCGTTAGGGGTTTTTTTCAGGGCTCTCGTCCTCCCCTGGAAAAGAAGTGACATCTGAAATTCTGTTACAACAATTCTGTTAGTTACGGCAACATTAACTGAAACCGAAATGCGGTTTTTAACCTAAGATATGTTGCATAACAACTGAAGTATTATAATCTTACGAGCCGGGAAAGGTTAATTA
The DNA here is from genome assembly GCA_000699545.1 of Podiceps cristatus. Lineage (NCBI taxonomy): Eukaryota > Metazoa > Chordata > Aves > Podicipediformes > Podicipedidae > Podiceps > Podiceps cristatus. The sequence goes on along the minus strand of JMFS01092874.1, from coordinate 156 downwards.
CAAAGGACACAAGAGCATCGGTGAAAATTAAAATACTCCAGAAGCGCACGAACTTGTAAATCTTTTTGTCTTGGTCCAGGGCGAAGCCGAAACAGGCGAGACATTTCAAAGGAAGAGTGGGACACCGAGCACATGCCCAAAGCCGTTTGGGGAGGG
>JMFS01092873.1:0-19451 GCA_000699545.1 Podiceps cristatus | reverse complement strand
ATAGATATCTTCTTGATGGTTATTTTATTCAAAGAAGTAGCCTAATTAAAAAGTTTAAACAAAGATCCTGGATTTTTAGACCACAGAGCAGCACTGGGTATTTTTATTTTTCTTACGTTATTATTATGCCTATTAACCAAATTTGATTTAAAGAAGACATTAGTGTTTTCACAACACAGTAGGGTGCTTGGATATGATCTAAAGCTCCATGCCAAAACCATGAATCTCAAGCAAAGGAATACAGTGCAGAACTGATCCTTTTTCCTGATATTCCCAGCATCTTTCTCAGCTGTACCACAGGTGCTGATAGACATTTATTTCAGCTTGTGCTATGGATTCCCAGACACAGCTAACCAGACTATAAGAGTTGGTAGTGCCATATGGAAATTATCAGTGCAAGTAAGACATGTAGAGATGTGCCTGTTTTTAACAGAAATGGACTTCAGTCTCTACATTGTTATGTATGACCAAAACCCTTGCGTTTTTGAGGAAGGCTCAATGTTCAGTGTGTTTCTATGTTCCTTGTCCAAACTGTAAAGCAAAGGAAGAGGCTTATACAAAAAGCTGTGTGTACAATGGAATGTGTTTGTGTCTAAGCATATTTCAGTTGAATATTTGATTTGAAACTTTTTCAGCTCCTCGCTCTTTGTGAAGAAAGAACAAAACATCAAAAGTAAAACTAACAGCAGCTTAGTAAGCCTTCTGTCTGTAGGTCACTAGTTTAAATCCAGTTCAAGTTAGTGTAAAGCAGAATTTCATGTCTGATAATTGTTTAGCAACCTTCACGAACTGAGTTTATCTGAGCTCAGAGCCACAGAGAATGTGAGACTCCTTATTGAAAAAACAGCTTTCATTACAATCACCACTTCACAAGTCTTATCAGTGGAGCAAAAAAATAAGAGGAGCATTGAAGTGATTAATTTGATGAGTAATTTTCCAGTTATTTTCACTTTTAGAAAAAAAAAACAAAAACAAAACCTGGTCCTTATTCTAAGGACTGTTAATGTATTAATTGTGTAAAACAGACACATTTTTCTCTGGTTTTGGTTTGGGCACAAAGTAGTTAGCAAGTGCATGCTGAGCATGCTTCCTGGCTCAAGCACCTTGGGACAGGAAGAGGAACAACTCTGTTGAGTGCCTGGGTGCCCAGCCATGAGCTCTATGCAATGGGCTGCTCAAGTACTGAGGTGTTTCATGGAATAATTAGAAGTTGAACTTTATGTGTATGAGGAATTATAGCATGGAGAGTCACATCCAAATTAGAAGTCAGATTCCAGTTTTGAAATGCACTTCACAAAACAATTATCTGGTATCCTAAATAGGGATGTCTTTATGAACTGGAGATGGTTTATACGCGTTGGACACAATGGATGGTTTATATACAATGGACATTACTGTTTGCCTTGGGCAGTTCAAGAAAATACCTGAATGGTTTGGAAATGAGAAGGCTGATCCTGGAAGTGAGAAGGGCTGGGGAAGCAGCTATCAACAAGTATTTTCTCTGTGACTGGCAAATACACCAGGTGGTTTTACTGAGAAGCGAAATTAATTGCCTTACCATCTCCTTTTTCCTTTCCTCAGATGCCTTCGTATTCAGAAAGAAAAGTCCATATATTTTAGCTAGCATTTATTTGATTTGTGATTCATAATCATATTAGGACAGAAGAGATGATTTATTTCCATTCTCTGAGAGAAATACTGATAACAATTTTACATGGCCTATTTAAAGTGATTTACTCCTTTTCCCCAGGCCATATTATCATTGTTCTATATTCTCATGGGAGTCCAAGGATATCCTACCCTTCCCCTACCCTACTGTTTAAGGCCAAGCTTTTCTAGTCAATGCTGATCACCATAATTCTTCCTTATCTCTTATGTTATAATCTCCTGAGCTATCCTGAGTATCAGTGGCAGATGCCTCTCACTCTTTGGATGCCCTAGAGAAACAGGCAAGGGTCCAACTACTGAAAGTCTGGTCCAGGACCCTAGTTTAAAAATGAGATGCCGTACAGATGAAATGGTAGAATGTTAACCAACTAGCTTAAAATCAACATAGCCAAGGCAGGAAAAAAAGTTAAACCAAATAGAAGTCATAGTTTTTTAAAAAGAATCAAAATGGACAACATAGGTCCAAAGATTTATAGAGTCAAGTGACAGGTATATAAATAAAGCTCTGTTTAATTCAATTTAATTTTAACAGTGTCTCCCTGATCAAGGACATTTTGCAGTTTCCCAGGTTTTGTTAATGTGCAGGTACAAAAACCTGGTAGGGGCACAGCCAGAATAGTTGATCTAAACTGGCCAAAGAGAGTATTCCATACCATAGACGGCATGGCTGGTGTAAGTGAGGGTCGACCATTGCCCCCCTTCACCCCCCTTCATGTTCCCTTCATGTTCCATCCTTGTTGTCCTTGTTGTTCCCTTGTTTTCCTTTTTTTTTTTTTTATTTTTTTCATTCATTCAGGCCTTTTCTTTCATTTATTTGGCTGTTTGTTCCCTCACTCTCTCTCTCTCTGGAACTTGCTGCTCTGGAATAGCTGCGGACTATCCTTGTATTTTGTTATTATTGTTATCATGAATATATTTTCATCTTTTTCTTTGCTGTCCTGGTAAACTGTTTTTATCTCAAGCCATGAGTTTTCCTTTCTCTCTGACTCTCTTCCCCACCCCACTGGGGATGGAGGGCAGTAATCAAGTGGCTGCGTAGTATTCGGTTACCATCTGAGGTTAAACCCCAATAGTCCTTTTTGGTGCCCAACGTGGGGCTCAAGAGGGACCTGGCTGGCTCAGCTGAGAGAGCATCTGTAAGGGAATATGAAGGGGGGAAATGGCCGACCCTCACTTCTACAGGCCATGACATCTATGGTATGGAATACTCTCTTTGGCCAGTTTAGATCAACTATGCTGGCTGTGCCCCTACCAGGTTTTTGTACCTGCACATCAGCAAAACCAGGGAAACTGCAAAATGTCCTTGATCATTCAGCAGCAACTAACAATATCAGCGTGCTCTCACCATTTTTCACATACTAAATCCAAAACACGGGAACTGCTGGAGACAAAACTAGCTCCGTCCCAGCCTAAACCAGGACACCATCCAACAAGCTATTTAGACTATGTGGAGTGAGATACCTGATCTCTGTACATATACTGCATCTCCAGATTTAATTCAAAACAGTAAACTTTAGTATGGAGAAGCAGACTTGTTTCTGTACCCCATTTCCTCTTCAGAATATCCCTGCTGTGTAATTAAATTGTCATCTAATTATTAGCCCATTGTAAGTAAAAGGCTTTTTTCTTCCTGGCTGGACAATCTTACAATCCACATTCAGACTTTCACAAAGCATATGACTTGGCCACTGAAGATTATTCAATTATATAAATTGAATTAATACATTCAGCTCATTATTGCTTTTTGTTTGTGACCAGACAAAACAGTAGCTTATGATTTAGGGTTCTAAAACAGAGTAAATTGTCTTCCCCCTTCTTCTCTGTCACCCAGTTCCCGTGAACCTGAATTCTCACTGCTAGAAATTAATTTAGTTATTCCAACTTCCAGAAAATAATCACACCAGAATCTAATGTGAAAGACTAATAAAATGCCTAAGTGGATTTTCCTCAGAGCTTTTTAATGGAGTACCCCAAATATTCTTGCTTTTAAAAAATCAAGATAAAAGTATATCTAGTTATGTAACAGTTTTTAAAGGTTACAAAATAATTACATGACAGGAAGTGGCAAGAACCAGTAAGTTCTGAATGCTGCCATGTTTTACATTAAAACCAGGTCATTATGCTCTTTAATACAACAATGTGAGTCCACACCTCAAAAAGCTCATATCCTTGTCCTCAGATCGATCTTTTTTCCCTCTCCTCTGGCATTGGTTTTACCAGATGAGTAGCAATTAATCCTTTCTAACTTCTTTTCAGACATTGTTGTTAGACTCAAATAGTACCCCAGAGATCATCTTAAGCAGTCCCCTCCACCAAAACAAGATGATGTCGGCCTTGGACATTCCTCACAGGTCTTACTGTAGCCTGATCTTAAAAATTTCTCATGCAAGTCATTTCTCGGCATCTTCACATCCAATCTCGTGCTCCACCATCCTACCCAAGTTTTCCAGGCTTTTTCACCCAAAATCACCCATGCTGAAAAAGGAACTGATTTCTTCTGGCCTTGGAAAATGATTGGTGATCATCAATATTGTAACTACGTGTAAAGTCACCTTCAATCACCTCTCAGCAAGCCAGTTCTAAATCCTTCATCATTAATACTGCTGGATCATCTTTACTTTGTCTTCATCTTAAAAATGCAATTCCCAGAACAGAGACAATATACCTTCCAAGGCTTCTCTGGAGCTAATTAAGGAATGTAACTAGGTGTTTGTGTACAAACTTCTGCTTCATGAATCCAAAGTAAAAAAAACCTTTCCTACTACGTCTTTCTCCACTGTACTGCTTGCTTTCTTTTTTTCTTAGGTACAGAACTTTGGTTCATAAATACTTAAATGCAGCCTTTGGGGTTTCTGACCAACTCTCCAAACCGCCAGTAGCATTTTTAGCATTTTTTTCCAAAATACTTAAAACTCCTTTCAGCTTTGTACAAGCCATAGATTGAAAGGTATAGTCTCCATTCTGTTATACCCATTTTTAATTAATATACCGAGCAGAATTTGACTAAACACAAGTTTTTAAGGGAATTTACTCAGGGTGTCCTCCATGTTTGATGTGGTTCCATTGATAATGAAGTTTTCAACTAGTTATATTCCTACCTGAAGGCAATTACCTGCATGCCAGATTTCCTCAATTTATGAGATTCTAATGTTGGAAAAATGTCTAAAAAATTTATAAGAGTTAGTTTACGTCTATATCTACTGCTTTTCCTTTCCATGCTAGGCTTCCACCCTTCTTTAAAAAAGGTAATCAGATAAATTTGATCTGATCTGTTCTTGACAGTTCCTTGTTGGCTGTTTTTACTACCTTTACATTTTGTGGGTACTTCAAATTACTTCAATAATTTGTTCCATATTGTTTCCAGGAACTGAAACTGGACTGCTTGATCTATAATTCCTCAGCTTCTCTTAAAAGTAAATAAATAAATAAATAAAGGTTTGTTTTTCTCTAGTCTTCTAGGATCTCTCCCATCTGCAGCTTCCTGGAGATAATCACTAATCATTCAGAGATTACTTTGCCTCATTTCTTGGGGTGAATTTCATCAGACCCTGAGAACTTGAATGCACCAATCTTACAAAAATATTCCCCGAACTGTTGTCTTCTCTACTCCAGCCTGCATTCCAAACATCTTGTTAAAATTAATCTGTTAAAGTATCCAGCACAGTCTACCTTTTCCATGAAGATGAAAACAAACAATTCTGCTTTCTCTGATGAAAGGAAATTATTCTGTTTTCTCTGTAGAACCTCTTGTTCAATCTCTTTTCTCATTTTTCCTCTTATTTCTAATGCGTTCACTGAAACTTTTGTTGCTTGTCATGTCCCTTGCTACTTAGAACTCATTTAGTGTTTAAGTTTTCTTATTTTGTCCCTATATGCTAGTGTAATTCCTTTGCATTCATCCTTATTTATGAATCAGTTTGGCTTTATTAGTTTAAATAGCAGGCATTTCCTTACCCAGCTGGCTAGAAATGCTTATTTGAGCAGCTCCATGAACACGGTTGGGGAGAGTGTCACTTCTGATGACAAGGCAAGAGAGCAGCTGGTAAAAAGTCCGTGGGTAACCTCTTACCCTGAACAGCTGTCTGCAGAGCCTGTGCTTTTCAAAATCCTGAAACCCTCATGGAGCGAGGCAGGCTGCAGGGCACCCTGCCGGTGTGGTGGAAATGGTGGAAATAGAAACTGGAGGCCCAATGGATAGGTTTTACTTGTTACATGCTTTTAAGCTATTGTGCACCCACTACATGCCCTCTGACAACTTCAGTACTGATTTCTGAGTTTTAGTCCTTCTCTCCCCACCCCTCCACTTCCCATTTCCTTTGTCTCCACAAGGGTTTTCTCATGGCAGTGGCATTCTGGCTATTGCTGGAATGACCTGGTCACAGAAATCAGCACCGACATCTTCCCACTGTCCCCAGTGGGCACTGCGTTAGGCCTTCAGGTTGTAGAGGGGCAACGGGCCTTCAGGCAGTAGGGGATGGAAGGTAGGTGCCACATACATGTCAGATACGAACCATTACTCTTTTAATTTGGTTTTATTTGGGAATAGCAATAGTGAGATCTATAAAATCTGGAAGTGCTGATATTGATTCAGATGAATAGCTTGGTGCCTTCTTTGCAGTGGGAGAAAACTACTCTCCCTCTCTTTCCACAGGTGTAGATGTAGGTGTAGGGCTTAGAAAGAGCCCACTGCCTCCCTCCACTATGGTTGTAACAATCAAAATCCACTGATCCATAAACTGACAGCATGGATTTCTACTGGACCATTTTTTCCTGCAAACCATTTCTGAAAGTGTTATGAAAAGATTTGCATTAGATATTGAAAGTTACTGATGGGAAATGGCAGCAATCATGCACAACATATGGTACCATGCTCACTTTGTCTTAACAGAGAAATTGAGTTATACTCAGCTCTTTCTGAAAAGTAACATTAAGCCTTTAACTGATGTCTGTATAACCTTTTCCTAAAGACATTTCTTAAATTTTACTTTTCTTTTAGCTTCTGTAGTTTACTGTAACCCACAAAGCTCTTACAAAGATGACTCTCTGGGAAACAGAAACATGTCTTTTAAGCCAATAATTTAGTATTTGTTGGGGAAAAAAAGTGTCTGACAAAAAAAAGTCCCTGAGAAGGTAAAGATGAAATCGAGAAGTCAGTTTTATTTTCAGTATCACATTTTTTTCTCTTTCCCCATAAGCAGAACAAACAGCCACATTTTATGTTTCACAGTAGATTCCAGCAGGGCATGTCTGTATAGTGGAGCCAGCACATCACAAAATAAATTAGCAATAATTAGTTGTGCACATTAACTCTTCTGGAGATGATAGTTAAGGCATTGAACTAAGATGTAGGAAGTTTAGGTCCAATTTTTAGCTCTGCTAAAGGTCTGCTTTGTGGGTTTTATTTGAAATGTGTTTCCCACTTTTACCTTCTGGTTTTGCTCTTAGTTGAGACTGTGCAGGGAGGGAACTGCCTGTGCATGTGCACGGCATGGCAGCTTAAGAAAATAGGATCCTGAAACCATCCAGGGTCTTCATTTATTCTTGCAGTATTACACAACAAATAATCCATGATAAATTCCACTTGCCCTCTACAAAACCTTTGCTGAGACAGGTTTTGTTATGTATTATAAATGCAATGCAGACTTCATTGCAGCTTCTGCCAGTAGTTTTTTATTTTTTCTGGGGTTTGAATGCTACATTGAGCTGCCTAGAGTCACTAGCATTGCTTTGTCCAGCTGTTAGCTGAAAATACAGTTTCCCAGAGCTGGCTTAATATAACCTGTCCTGATTATGTACCAAAATAAGGAAGGAAGAATCATAACAAATGTTGGTCACAGACTCATTCAAACTAATTAAGAAAACAGGGGATGGTGTATGTGGTCATAGACCTTCATTCCATCAAGGGGGAGCATTTTCACATCAATTTGAAGGTCATCTAGCCAAGGAGAACAGATTGTTCTCAATGCAGCGCTAATTCTGGCAAAAGCCATAAATTCTGAGCAACATTCATGGAAAAACCACCTCATCAACAAAATGTATGTTTTAACAAAGAAAGTAATGAACCTTTAAGTCCTGCAAAAATAAGCTTTTAGAAACTGGGAGAGGAGAGAATTTGAGGAGTTTTCACAGTCATCCATCCACAGTTTTTTTGAAATTGATATACCAGAAAGCTATACAAAATGAAAGTTTCAGATCCATTTATACACATAGAACAGTTTAAAATTTAAAAAAAAAAAAAAAAAAAAAAAAAGGGAAAAAAGAAAAAAAAAAAGAAAAGAAAGAAAGGGAGAGGAGCTAAAGAGCTAGGGGACTTAAACAGCTGTAAAAGGGCAATAACTCAGAAAGCTTTTGGCTGCTTGGGGAACTAGAAGAGGTGATCTTGGCAGCGTTTTCTTCCCTCCTATGGCTTTTACCCCAGAGATTTGGCAGTGTGGTTAACATCAAAGTTATTCTCTTAAATGAAAGTAGATTCATGTATACATTAGGTCAAATTCATTCCAGGTATTCTGATCTTGGTTATGGGGTATAAATTGAGAGGAACTTCATAAAATTAAAAAACCACTCAGGTTGTCTGCCAGGGTACAAAGGAGTAGTATCTAGACCAGAGAGTTTGGCCTGTGCTCCTTTTTTCTCTTCGGCATAAGGGTTGTTACTCATATAGATTATTATGTTTGTTCCCTTTTATAACTTACTGGGGCTTGATTAAATATTTTTTGCAGGCAGCACTTGAAATATGTAAATTACTTTTCTTCTTCAGGAATATTGCTTTAATGGGAACCTACAAAAGCCCTGTCCCTTAGCAACAGCTCTCTGCAAGCTCTGCTTATAAATCAATGACGGATAGATGGAGCACATAGAAGGGACAGAGATATTAAATGGATTTTATTGGTCAAGGCCACTTTTTTGTCCATGCAAAATCCAACTTGATTCATTAATTAATTCAGAAAAACAAGCTGAAGCAAAACAATATTTGCCATCTTCCTCTTGGTCTAATACCTACTAATTATCCACCAGTGTCTCAGAAGGTCTGAAGAGTTTTGTAATAATGAAATGCTATACAATATTATATTAAATGGCTACTTTGAAGACTTAATGAGATCTGGGTGTTTCATTAGCAACCATAATAATGCTAGATGATTGCAATAACTGTAAAATTTGCTTATCATAGAGAATTGATGTCTATATTGTTTTCAAGGAGTAGTTCTGCCTAGTCTGGCTTATCTGTATGTTTAGTTTCTAGTAGCATTTGAGCAAATAATAATATATTTTGACCTGAACCACAACTATAAGTGTAAGGACAGGTAGGCTTATTCTGCAAAATTTTGACTTAAATATCACAGATACAAATGTTATATTCATTATGTGAGAATCATACATTTTCTCTTTGTATTCCACAAAATGCCCCTTCCTTAATGTAAAAATTATTCTGATTAAGGAAAAACAGACATTGTAAAAGGAAAATCCATTTTGTCGTTATTCAGATGAAAGAATTAAAAGTTGGTTCAATAGACTAAGCAAGATCAAGAGGTACATATAATACAGTTGTGGTTTATATCTCTGCAAATGGTGATTATCAGCAACTTTGGATGGATTTGCATAGTGAGAATGAAAGAAGCTGCTTAGCTTGACCCTGTTAAACTTTACATTTCTTATCTTAATACCTGAGACACCACTTCTGTTTGAAATAATTGAGAAAAACAACCTATGTTACTTTTCATTCTTAAAAGCAAACAAACCTTTTTTGATCAAACTCTCCAGAAAACCTCTAAGAAACATGCCACAAAGTTTCAGCCCAAAATGGTTAGATAAAATTGCTACAAATTCAAAGGTGACAGATAGAGAGCATTGAGTAATATGTGTCAGTGCAGCACTGGATGTAATTTAATTCAGAATTTATTTGGCCATCCATAAGTCATTTACACTTAAGAAATGTGAAAGAACACAAAGATAGATGCCTGTCATGAAGGAAGGCAAAATCCTGCTTCAGAAAGTGGCAGAAAATTTTCTAGCACCATAAAGGGTCCCATTAACATGTCTATAATTTGATCTTATACCCGACACTGGCAGAAAGGTGATTACCCATTCTGCACTCCCTTCAGCTGTAACTATTTCAAACCCGACTGTTTTATGTCTCTTCCCCATAACAAAGTTACAATCCCTAAAATGTTTGTAACCTATACAGTTTGTTGTAAAGGCTTAAAGTCCTTGACCTAAGAAAGAAATTGTACTCAAGAAATCAGCTTTTTCAATTTTGGCAGATTAAATTCAGAAGAAATACAGTATTAGTATCCAAGCAATGAAATGTCTCAAAATATAAGGAAGGCAAGAACTCTTAGGGCTGAAGTAATGGATAATAAAAGCCAAGGGACCAACTAGAAAGTAGCTGTGCTTAATATGAGCAACTTAGAATCAGAAGTGTCTTACTGAGCTGGGAAAAACAAGTCTGACATAGCCTTCATACTCAGTCAGTGCCAAACAGCCACTTTTATGCCCCATGTTGTTCATGGCACCAGTAACAGGGACATTTTCCTGATGTAAAGTAGAGCAACAATAGCATTTTTATGTGTTGTAGGAGCTCTGAACAGCCCCAGCGTTTCCACTCTGACAGTCACAAGAAGTCTTGTAGCATTTTCACTGGCATTGCACACAAAGACGCAATCTCTCACAGATTACTTTCATCTTGCTACAATAGAAAGTATTTCTCAAGGCATTAAAAAATAATCCAGGAAGGTGTATATTTGGTGGCAGATTTGTTCAGATTTCTGATAAATCTGGTTGTGTTTATGCATATGTCACAAAGTTCTCTTTCAAATCATAGAATCATCAAATCATAGAATGGTTTGGGTCAGAAGGGACCTTAAAGATCATCTCATTCCAACCCCCCCTGCCACGGGCAAGGACACCCTCTCCTAGATCAGGTTACTCATAGCCTTATCCAGCCTGGCCTTGAACACTTCCAGGGATGAGACATCAACAACTTCTCTGGGCAACCTGTTCCAGTGCCTCACCACCCTCACAGTGAAGAATTTCTTCCTAACGTCTGATCTAAAGCTACCCTCTTTCAACTTCAGACCGTTACTCCTCATCCTATCACTGCACTCCCTGACAAAGAACCCCTCCCCAGCTTTCCTGTAGCCCCCCTTTGGGTACTGGAAGGCCGCAATAAGATCACCTTGGAGCCTTCTCTTCTCCAGGCTGAACAAGCCCAACTGTCTCAGCCTGTCTTCATAGGAGAGGTGCTCCAGCCCTCGGATCATCTCGGTGGCCTTGTCTGGACTCGCTGTAACGGATCTGTGTCCTTCCTGCACTGAGGACTCTGGAACTGAACACAGTACTCCAGGTGGGGTCAAGCCAAATGCAAGGCAAAATCCAGCTCTGCAATAACAATGCAACCAGGCTGGGATTTCCAACCAAAAACTGGAAGAGGAACAGAAAAAGCAGAGAGGAAATGTAAAAAAGGGAAGCTGAAGTAATAAAAAATTTCAGCATTAAACTTAGCGCATAGCCATCAACTACAGTTTTCCTATGGTATCCTGAAAACCTTCAAGGACAGAGGTCCCACAAGGTCCCTGGGCAACCTATTCCTGTAGTTAACTATCCCCACAGTGAAAAAATTTACCTTATATCTAGGCAGAGCTTCCTCTACTTCCTCCTTTCTCCCATGTGCAGTACTGCAAGGAGCCTGGCTTGATCTTCTCAATAACAACTTGTAGGCATTGAGATGCTCCTGACCTTCTTTTTAAACGTCTTCATTTAGTGTTTGCTTTGTATTCACCTGGAGTACTGGTGAACTATTAAGACAGTTCAGAGTTGGGGCAATTTTCGTTATACATTGAAAGAAAACAGCGGACTATTCTTTTTGTTGTCTGTGTAGTCCGTACCTACAACCCTGCTCAGGGACTGAGCACTTAACACATCAAAGCTGATTCCTGTCCCTGAAAGTCCAAAGTGTACAAAGAAGACCTTGGAGAAAAAGGGACAGTAAACTGCTAAGGAAGCACAAGGCTAACAGTGATCAATTCATCATGAAGGTCTCTCACCCATGATCATTTAGCTCATGAAAGAGTTTAAATATCCTGCTACTGCAATATTTCTTCTTATTTTTACCCTTCTAACAATAAGTAAATTCAGGATAGCTGACTGTTATTTTTCCTCATCCTTTCAATACAGTAGCAGCAAAGACAAGATAGTCTCCTACATTTCTCACATCCATGTGCCCTTCCTTTTAGGGATTATTTTTAACCACAGGAAAGGTGATCAGTACAAAGCCAAACAGTCCCTGCCTTCTCTGCAAAAACAACCGTTTCCTTAAGCCACACAGTTTTGGTTTATTCTATTTTAAGTGACATGCCCATGTCTACTAATAGCCTGCAATGAGATTTAAAGCATGTTATATAGCTTAAGAGATGAAAGTTCAAATAAAGCTCTGCCCGCAAGACATCAGCTTGGTCATTCTCATTTGTTTGGAACTGTCTCTAAAATGCTAGCATTAAGCGAGTGGGTAGCACTTGACACAAAGAGCAACTAACTTGGACAACTTTTCTTCCCCAGTCACCCTGGCCTCAGGCAGGTTACAGTCCCTTTCTTGACAGTGAGTTCTCCCTGTGACTTGAGTAAAGACGTCTTAGGCGGATGTGTTTTCTACTACCTGCTACTAACACCAGCAAGAGTTCCCATACACTTCAAGACAAGAACAGCCTTTGGAAATGTCTTTTCCCTCCTTCGGCAGGAATCTAGCAGTGACTTTGTATCAAGAGCTATGGGACTTCAGTTAGAAGTAAACTAAAATTATGTCAGTCAAGTCTGCCCCGTTATAATTGTGCTGTTGCTGGGTATCAGGGGCTGTGCCTGTGTGTACATCCAGGGCACTTAATTCATTTGTTCCCTGGGTGGTCTAGGAGCTCCCAAATAGATGGAGCCTAGACCAAAAAGGTCTAGGAGCTCCCAAATAGAATAGGAGCTACCTGCATAGATGGTACATAGAATGGGCTCCTTTATGGCAATGGACTAGGTGATTGACTGAATTCCGAACCACCTTTATAATTAAATATTTGTGCTTCTATGGATGGTTAATATGAAAGTAATTGCAATGTTAATATTTAGTCAGGAAGTCAAGACACATTCCCTAAAACACAAAGCATCATGACCTTCTGGAGCAAATGGAGATGTGATTTTGGCCAGAGCACCAAAGTTAGCAATAGTTTTATCATAAGACTACATTGTATGCAGAGAAAGTTTTGCAATCCTTCTGGATTCTCAAATGTTAGGTTGCAAACAGAGTATCAGATAATGTTAATATTACTTCTAGGTATTAAAATCTTAAGACTTTTTTGCTAACAACTATCAAAATATGGAAAATATATTGGCTTCTACAGAAGTAAAAAAATAGTATATAATCCTTCATCTAGAACACTTTGACAGCAAATTAAATTCTTCTGTTTTCTGGAATTGGCCCACATCTGAGATGATAAATTCCAGTAAGACAAAACCTTCATGTTTTCTCAATATCCTAGTTCTTGCTAAAAAAGTTCTTGTGTGCCTTCTGATGCTTCAGAGCATAAAAATTTCCAAATGTTCCCAAGAACTTTTTGTAATTATACAGTTGAAAGTAGAAAAATCCTTTATCTACTTGATTACCTGTAACATGGAAGTTAATCTGCATTAAGGTTCTCTGAAATTGAAAAAAGTGCAAAGGATTTGAAAATAAAAAATCTAGCATCATTTACAGCTGATAATGTAAATGTTAACTTTAAAAAACACCCATGTCACTTAAAGAAAAAGGAAAATTAATATTTTCTTCCTGTTAATTGCCAATCTGATATGCTACATAAGACAAAATAAGCCATAGCTGAATTTCCACTGTATCTTAAAGGTTGTATTTGGAAATTTGCAAACATTTTTCCTCATTTGCCACAATAAGTTCAAAATTATCAGAAATATTGTTTTCTGTCAGCATTTATGGAACATGAAGACACATCCTTACAAGTGGGTTATATCTTTTCCCTGACATTATAAGCATTTTAAAGTGCTCTCTATTTGCTACAAGTTATTTTTATTCTTACAGTGAGGATTCCCAGCTGTAAATTTTAAGTTCCTTAAAGACAGTGATGATGACGAAGGCAAAAATGTTTTGAGTAAATGAATAACATTGGAATCTATGAAGCTCTATTTGAGTAGATAGAAAATTAAAACATTTTGCGTGTGCTCACTCTCATGACGATGCATTCTCTGTCAGATCATAAAGCTAATTTTTACAGAAAACACGTAACCATCTAAGCCTAGAAAGAGAACTTGATTATCTGGTACACATTACCTCTTATATGATCTATCATTTTGATTTGATCACACGAAACCTCTTTAACCTGAAACTTCCCTAAACCCTTAACTTCCAGTGTTTCAAAAGGTATGTTGATTATTCAGAATGTAAGCATCATTAAAAGGTTGACATTAGATAAAAAGCTGGATGTGGAGGAATGTTTGTATGAGCAAGAATATATAGTGTCAGCTGAACTGTGTGTTACAAAATAGTCTCATGCTATCTTAAAATCCTGATTCTCTCAATTTCTTAAAAAGTGTAATATTGGTTATGTTTGATCCCATCTCAACAACAGCAGTTGAAACAATAGTGTTTGCAATGCAATAGACTTGGGTAGGTTGCAGAAACTGAGTAAATACTGATTCTATTTAGGTAGAGCTTTAAATTAAAATATATTACAGTTGCACACAATAAAGATTTTATTAGCAGTTTTTTTAAAGATATATATAGTGAAGTAAATTGATGTTTTTTAACTGAATTGTACATTGAAGATAATAAAAGGATGCATTTAAGATAAATACATAAGAAATGCTAAAGGAAATAGTGTTTCTCGGAAAGGTCCCTTAAAAGCATGGGGGGTTGTGATTTCAAGGAAGATGATTATCCTAACACTGAACATCGCATGATGGCATTTGCATACTCTTGAAAAGTGATTGAATTCTTTCTGCTTTTCCACATGTAGGTCATTTCTATAGGTTTTCTTCTTACATTTGTGCTGTACTGTTTGTTGTTCCACCTACTGTTTTTGCTGGACTCTGATTTTCCTTTGTTGGGTGTTACTATAAGGTTTTCTGAAAACCAGAGTAGTTTTGGTTTTAATGTCAGTTCAGTTAACTCCACCGGTCATTTTCTGCTTGAGAACAAGCAGAAACTCTTATTCAACTCCACTCTTTTTTCTGTACCTTATATATATTCCTTTTTAGTAGAAAGTCCAGAATACCTGTATTAAAAAAATCTGTCCTTCACTGACCCAAGCAGACTGAAAGTCATCCACTAATCTGTTGTTGGAAATGAAACTTCTTCCTAGCAACTATGGCCCACAAATTGTTTGCCACATTTCTGGAGATTTTTAGCTCCTCTGAAGAGCTGAGTTGTTTCCTTTGTATGCTCAGGATGCTATCTCAGTCTCTTTTTGATTTTTCTACCTTGTGGTATAAAGCAGAGACCACAGTGCTTGGGTGCTTAATTAACCTCAGTTGTGCTTGCTGGCCTCCCTGTGAATCAGCAAATGACAGTGACATTGATGCTGCCCTGTAGACTGACTTTCCCTCAGAAAACAGGTTCCAAATATTAACTGAACAGCATAAGATACCCATGAGCTTAGGAATATTGTATATGGGACTGTGAATAGGAGTTCTCTGCGGAAAACCTTTGTTGATTCTTTATGGAGATATCAGTCTGAATTCCCTTCACAGATATATGCACTTAACCTGCTGCAGATGCTAAGAAAGGGTATATATACTTTCATAATATTTACCTAAAACAGCTGAAAGTAAGCTAATACCACTGGTTTCATCTACAGCACCACCAAAGAGCCCTCCTGGAATCATTACTGCATTTGTCTAGCATGCCCCGATGGCTCCAGAAGGGGTTATGTCCTTGCTGGGGTGAGCACCAGTGACCCAGCTCCACTGGCAGATACTCCATAAAGCAATATAATGGAACGCACACCTCAGCCCCTTAGTCCAACCTTCTGCACACCTGTATCTAACGAGTCCCTTTGGGAACTTGTCAGAAGAGCATTCTGGGCCTTCTCATGACCAGCAACTAGCTACCCCAGCAGAAAGGGCGCCTGCGCTGCACCCTTGCTACATGCACAGTCCCAACCAGAGGCCAAGCTACACACCGATGAGCAAGAAGCTGCCTGAGCCCTCTGCACAGCCAAAGGACCTCCCCAGGCAGGAAAAAATATGCAGCTTTGCATCCTAGCCCTCAAGAGCTAGCAGCCTGACAGACACTGTGGCTAAGGTCCAGATTTGCTGGCTGATGGGATTCCTCAAAGCTGGATGCTCACAGTGCCTTTGTGTGCCCTGTCGCTCAGCTGCTAGCAGGCACAATCCCCCCTCTGAGGCTGTGCAGGCATCCCCCCTTCTTCTCCACCAACCAGTTTGACGCTCTTACTGGGAAAGTTGTGGGCTGTCACAATATTGCCTTACCTCTTGTTCAGAGGCGTGACAAAGAGTAGATTCCCAGTAACAAATTTGCAATGACTGGACAAGTGACAAGAAGACTTCTCCAGCGGTGCCTTGAGGGGTCGTGGCTGCTGGAGGTCCCCAGACTATCAGGGCTATGGCAGAGCAACCCAGCTGCGTCCTGGGGGCTGCTGGGGCCCTTCACCAGAGACAGAGCCACCCAACACAGCTGCTATGCTCTGGCCACCTCTCTCTGTTTCTCTAAACAACCACCTCTCGTCTCCTGAGCCTTATGGAGGTCTTATCATACACAGTTCCAGGGAAACTTTACAGGAGAAGGTCAAAAGGGGAGCTATGAAATAGGCCCACAGGTTTATGACCGCAGCAGAGATGTACACTTATCCTGAGGTGGAACAACCTTTCAAAGGTGAGAAAAGCAAGAAAACTTCAGGATGCAACAGAGGTACAAGGCATTGGAAAGGTCATTTCCAGCAGTAACTCAGAAAGCCACGATTCAGCATTGCAAATTCTTTTGTCTTTTCCAGATGTAGGGCAAATGCCACTTTCAATAGGAACATGTTTGATGGATGGCTGGTTTATGTTGTTCTTTGGTTTTTTTGAAGTCATAACAACCAAACCAAATTAAATACAGCCCTTAATTAAACTTGGATCCCATTAGCCTGCCTACAGTAATATTGCTAAACTATTGATAAGACCTTTGAAACTCACACAAGCATAAATAAATGCTCAGGCTGCAGCTTCTGGAGGAAGGGAAAAGAATTATATTCCACACACACACACACCCCCCCCCCTTTACCTTAAATAAACCCATCAACTGTTCAGCATCCTGAGCACGTCAGGGTCCGGGAGAGGGTTTCAGCATCCACTGGTGCTCCCTGGGGGAAGGAGGGTCCAGCTGGCCCCACCACCCTCCACAGCTGCCGGCCCCGCAGACAGCGGGCAGGCTGGGGCTTCAGTCTGGTGCCCTTGCCCAAGTGCCAGCCAGCATCAGAGTTTCTGCCCCTTCCCTGGTCTGTTTAAAACACAAATTTGTTCATGAGCCTATTGGGCAGAGTCACAATAGTGTAATTAGTAGTTTGTTAGTAGCTAAACTTCTGTCATTGAAATGACTAGAACGATGTCAACTGGGATTATACTGAGCACTGATACCACAGGGTATTGATGTCTGATTCAACTACTGCATAATTAGGTATGCATCAATCTTTGAGCAGTCTGTATTGCTAATTTGACTCGGGAATGACACAAATGTCCTGTTTGATTCAATATGCTTAGAGTATCTGAACTTGGGCTGGAAGGAGAAAGGCTGGGTCCATACGGTTAGCAAGACACTTGTGCAGGTGTTACTGGGTTTACGCTTTTGATTTTTCTTCTGGGGCTCCTCTCCTGTGACCGTGCTCTATGTTGACACAGATTTACAAACGATACATATAATGAAAACGGAGGCCCTGAAAAGTCACAAAAATCCAGTGTGAATTTCGATAAATGAAGTAAGTTCTGCTAGAAGAGCTGCATTAGAAACACATTTTTCCACTGATCTGTTTCATACTTCATTTGATCGTTCTCATGGGACCTTCGGTGTACGTTGTTCAGAGTGCTTCAGCGGAAGCTTGCACCCCCGGTCTGGCAGAGAATGCACTCCTCAAATGCAGGTATGCGAAGATCTTCTTCTCATACCACTTACAGGACTGATTGCTTGCCAAAAACTTTTTTCAGATTTTAGTAGCATATATGAAAATTCTCTCTAAATGGATACCAAAAAGCAAATGGCTCCACTATCCTTTATTTCTGTAGCCTGTATTACACTACCTTAAGTTGAAGAATAAGCCATAAATCATTTGGGCAGAAGCTCTTTTTTACAGAACATTTTAAAATGTGACATAATACTGATTCAAAACTGAAATTCAAAACAAGAAAATGCATCGTCAAGCAACATTTTCTACTGTTGATGTTTTTTATACTTTGTTTATTTATTTACAATAATTTATCTAACCATTTATAATAAATTTCTTCAGAGAATAAATTACATGGAAATTATATACAAATTTTATCTAGAAAATATTGGAGAAAGACTTTTTAAAATTACCACAATTTTTTTGTTCCAAAATGAAATTGGTAAAGCCGTACCATTTGCAAAATATTTATACTTTGATGGAGCAAACTGTTCTATTAGAATGTAGTTTCTAGAGCCTTTTTTCAGATGACTTTAATATCCACCACATATCAAGGTATAATAAGGAATTTTTTTGGTCCATCTTAAGTCTTTACCTAAATAATGTAACAGATTCAGTCCCCCTTAATAATATAAAGCACTTCTGTACTTCTTTCTGCAGCGACATTATTCCCACTGAGACTTCACTGGAATAGTGAGCAGAAATAACTGAATCTGCTCAAAGTGAATGTCTCTTTTAAAAAACTGCACCAGAATAACCTTTTTACAAAGTGATTAAAACATAAAGGAAATCTTTTGATAGATATATTAACGTCTTCTATTACCTTTACATGTGGCAGCACATCTAAAATTTTCATTTAATGTTACTTCTATTTAACTGATGTTTTATGAGCAATCACTAAGCCAAGGCTGTCACAGCTCTTCTAAAAGGTTGCAGCAGAGCACCTTTGATAAAAGAAGTTAAATCTAAAAATGAGCTCAATTTTTATCATGATAATTACAAAAATCAAAATTACAGATGATTTGGCCAAAAAAGTCAAACACTTTTAGAGCACACATAGTTTTCTTAAACAATACTAACTAGACTAGTAGCATTTCATACATGGGGAAACTGAGAAAGGGGCAGAGAAGCAAAAAATCATGCACCATGTCACCTAGCAGACCAGTGGCAGAGCCAGTAATTTCTGTAGAGTAAAACCCTGATGTGTTTTATCCTATTGAAGTACTCCATCTGTTTGGCCACAATATAACTTCTTCTGTGAAGAAACAAATCAGAACATTTAAAACAGCCTGGCAATGAAATCTCTGCAGACACAAGCCCAATGCCCCAGCAAAAACCTACTGGCATAAGTGAATTTGTATATGAATTTGTATATAGAAGAGGTCTTATTGCAACACCAGGGCTTAAATCATAAATCACAGTCATAAGCTGAGGCATTTTAGCATCGGCCTTTGTAATCCTGCTACCAGGTAGGACATAACGTTTCCTTCTCCTTTATCAGTTGAGGATGCAGAACTTTGAAATTCTAAAAGTTCTGTATCTTTTATAACTTTGGGTCAACCTATAGCCATAAATGGACCATGAGCTTTAGTTCAGTTACCCAGTACGGAGGAACTGAATGAGTCCTTTGCCTCAGTCTTCTCT
>JMFS01092872.1:0-15703 GCA_000699545.1 Podiceps cristatus | reverse complement strand
GGAAACTTAGAAAATCTCTGTAGAGTTGTTTCTCTTTTTCTTAACCTAACATGTTTGTAAATCTATGTTCTTAAGTACCTATACTTATCTTTGCAGAAAATATATTTACCACCAGCAGTCCAAAAGAACCTGTACTCTATTGCTCCAATAAACTGCACCATTCATTAACCCAGTCGTGATAGTCCTCATTGAGCGTGACCAAGCACAGCCGTGCTAGTTCATTTAACACGACTAGACTGGAGGTACACTGCACCATTAGTGAATCCGGCCATGGTGTTCAATGTATTGAATGTGACCGGACTAATAGTGCCAAATTGGGCATCACTCAGAATCTAAGCCCAGCTGCCCCCAGCTCCTCTGACACCTGAAGATAAGCTGGAACACAAGGGCGTTTATTTTCTGCCAAATCTCTCTGCCCTTTAACGCAACAGAGTTTGATCCTGCAAGGTACTTGATCCCACATTTCTTGCTATTTGCAATGGCATCTCACTGAGTTTAGCGGGAAAGTGGGGCTCTTGACCCTCTGCAGGACAGGACTCTAATAGTTGGAAGGAAATTGCTTTGCATCTTCTACAACCTGCTAATGTGCTTGTGCATTCATGCACAGCAATTGATCTCACAAGCTCCTGAATGTTCACTGGCCTTGCCATTATACCATGAATATTTTATAGCAGCACCACTATAATAACAGTAATTATATTTGCCCTTTTACAGAACCTTTTATCTAAGGATTTCAAGGTGCTTTACAGATGTTAATTAAGCCCCATGGTCTTCTTGTGGAATAAGAATTATTGTTACTATTCTGCAAATAGGGAAGCTGAGGCACAGAAAATCTGAACTTGACCTTGCCCAAGGTCATATCATAAATCCCTTCCAGGACTAGAAGGTGAATTCAAAGGTGCTTGAGCCAGACTTCCTGTAATTATTTACTTGATTCGGACTATGCCAACAGATGAAGAAAAGGGTTTAAAGTTGAAACTTTGGATATTTTCCTATTATTTGGAATTTTTACTGCTCTGAAGAGTCACTAGGCCCCTCAATACATCCTTACAGAATAATCCAGATGTCAGAAGATAGATACACACAGAAATGAATTTGAGGTGTTACATCCAGAAGACCTGATCCTGTATCAGAGATGCCTGTACAGACATTTCCCTAAATATTAGCCCAGTCTTGCAGGTAAACTATTTATGCCATCATGAGGAGTCAATGAGCTGTGAACAAAGTCCATAGTTGAAAGGCACTTTTCTCTCAATCGCTTTACTAATAGTGAAAAGATGTCCCAAGGTATATTCTAATGTCGATGTCTGTCATTTAAATGAATGGAAATGACTCACTGTGATTGCTTCTGTGACAAACTTATTTATTATAAGTGTTAGCTCTTGATTGTTTTGGAAAAAAAAAAAATAAGTGTAATTATTATACAATGATTATACAGTTAGACTTGTGTCTACAATGAACATGAAAACCACTTACTCAGCCAGGGAAAATGGGCACATTTCCTGAGTGGAAAGGTATTTTAATGTACCTTAAGCAAAATGGGGTGCATGCTCACAGTCATAGCAGGGCATGATAGCCTTTAGGAAAGTAAACTTCCAGAATGAAGTTCCAGATCAATGAGCCCACGTGCACAGCAGAAGCAAGCTGCAGTGGTTTTATGAGTCACAGCACTGAGGGAACGTGAAATGTCTCCACATTTCCAGCTTCAGACTTAACGTGACCAAAACTACGTGTGGGATTCCCCAGCAGCTGGGGAACAGATGGATGCCTGGTTCTGCAATGTGGGAAGTGGGGACAGTGGTCCATGGCCCCAGCTGCTGCTCCCCATGGCACTGAGCTGGTTTGGGATAGCAGAACCCACAGAAATATGTAGGTAAGTATAAAATGTTCTCTTCTTCTTAAAGTGGACAAAATCCTGACTTCACAAAAGTGACTGGGAAATTATCACTCACTCTGCCCAGCTAGGATGTCCTTCAGGGAGTTCAGAGATACCTTTACCAGTTAGGAAGACACTGTAATTACTGCAAATGATGTAAAATCCTTTAAGCTATAAGAGATTTGACTGGTCTAATCAATATCTTGCAATAACAAGGTTTAGCCTGGTAAGAACTATTGTGCAGTAATAACATTTTTTATGATTTATTCTGGTAAAATTCCAAGTTTTTAGTACAACAAACCTGTCTTTCAGCAAAATAATATCACAGAGCAGTGCTAGCGGGCAGAGTCATTTGGGTATTACCACAAAATACAGTGTGCTCCTGGCCTCGGTGGAGGTTGGATGGGGATGAGTGGGATGCCAGCACGTCCAAGGTGAACAGGAACAAAGCAAGACCACCTTTACCAGAGAGAAATGCCTAGTGCAGACAACACACCTCAAGAAAGGAGCTATTCTCATAGCACGTTTCCTTTTTTTTTTTTTTTTTTTTCCATTTTTTTTTTCTTTTTTCTTCCTTATGGGATCTATGTATGGATCCCATCCTAAAAACGGATGGAGTTTCCTGTTCCTAGCAGGGCTGTATGACCAGCTTTCCCTTTCTTCTTTCTAAGACGATCATTCATGGGAAAAACAACCAAAGGAAACTGCTCACCATATCTTTGACTATAACTACTCATCTGAACGATCACGCTGGACATAGCAACATAGTACTGAGTAATGTTCCACAGATTGCCAACAGTAACTCTCTGAACTGTATGTGGTGAACAGAACTATATTTTAAGTTCAGGATCTGATTTGCAAACACCTTAGTATAGCGTGATTTCTCTGTTGCCTTTTACGGATTCATTTCAGCTCTGCTGCCTTACCACCTCTCAGCTGTGATGCATTGAGAATCATTAGTAAGAAAAGCACATTTAATCTGTTCTGTAAGAGTTTGTGTTTCTGAACAGAAGAAAAAACTCATACCAATTAAATATTTACTGATTTGGAGACTTCTAAAATATATCTCAAGGAATTTCACAGAATTAGTATAGAACTACAGAATTATAGAATAATTTGGGTTAGAAGGGACCTTAAAGATCATCTAGTCCCACCCCCCTGCCACGGGCAGGGACACCTCCCGCTAGACCAGGCTGCTCAAAGCCCCGTCCAGCCTGGCCTTGAACCCTTCCAGGGACAGGGCAGCCACAGCTTCTCTGGGCAGCCTGTGCCAGGGCCTCACCACCCTCAGAAGCAGACTTTCTTCCTTAGAGCGCATTTAAATCTCCCCTCTTTCAGTTTAAAGCCATTACCCCTTGTCCTATCACTACAGGCCCTTGTCAAAATCCCTCTCCAGCTTTCTTAGAGACCCTGTTAAGTACTGGAAGGCTGCTCGAAGGTTTCCCCAGAACCTTCTCTTCTCCAGGCTGAACAACCCCAACTCTGTCATCCTGTCTTCATAGCAGAGCTGCTCCAGCCCTCGGATCATCTTCATGGCCTCATCTGGATCCGCTCCAACAGCTCCATGTCCTTCTTGTGTTGGGAGCCCCAAAGCTGGACGCAGCACTGCAGGGTGGGGTCTCACCAGAGCGGAATAGAGGGGCAGAATCACCTCCCTTGATCTGCTGATCATGTTCCTTTCGATATGGCCCAGGGCACTGTTGGCTCTCTGGGCTGTAAATACATGTTGCTGGCTCACGTTGAGCTTCTCATAAGTCAACACCCCCAAGTCCTCCTTCTCAGAGCTGCTCTCAATCCATTCACCACCCAGCCTGTATTTGTGCTTGGGATTGCCCCGACCCACGTGCAGGACCTTGCCCTTGGCCTTGTTGAACCTCATGCGGTTCACACAGCCCCACCTCTCCAGCCTGTCCAGGTCCCTCTGGATGACATCCCTTCCCTCCAGCGTGTCAGCCACACCGCACAGCTTGGTGTCATCGGCAAACTTGCTGAGCGTGCACTCCACCCCACTGTCCATGTTGCCGATGGAGATGTTATATTAATTTCAGATCACCTTATTTGGAGTTTTCTTAAAGGGATTTTCAGTAGGTGAATAGCTGGGTTTTTTTACATGCATCATACTCTTTTTAAATGCCATTTCATTAAAAGCTGTTCATGAACAAAACACTTGAAAGTAAATGTGAATCGCCCAAAGCATTTTTCCCCATTGCCTGTGTGCTTAGAATGTTCCCTGAAATCAAAGATTTGATGGATTTTTGTATTGTTTGCTTTGCAGGTTGTTATTCCATGCATGTAACAAATGAAAAACATGAACTGGAGTGGACATTGCATTTTGAAAACCACTTGATTTATTCAAATTATGTTTACATAGGAATTATTTCACCCATCAGTGGAATGCAGCTGCCTCTGGCTTGGAAGACATCAGTCTTTAAAAAGAAACATTGTTAAGTGAAAAGAACTTTATCTAATATAAAACTTGAGGAGGAATGTAGACTTGCAGAATGTAATTACTCATTTGGATCTTAGCCCAGACACCAAAGCTATCATTCCCTCTTTAGCAAAAGTAACTTGGTATCTTAAGTGGCTACAGATAATGAAAGACTTGATTCTGCAACCTTTCTGGAAAATAAAAATAGTAGTATAACACTTCCCAAATATTTAGATTTAATTGTATTTAACATTTAAGCAGCACTTTAATCAAGAGACATCCAAGAGCTCTATAAAAGTAAAGGTGTGTCTGGTTTTCAGGGCAGCCCTATTCACTACTTTTGGTTCTCCGCGTTTCAAAACCTGAAATATGTTGTTGCAAGGCAAATAATTGACTCTATTCTGGCCTCTGAATTCATGCAGAACTTCTCAGTGTTTCTGACAGGGAAGTTTTCTGCATGGATCATTGGCAGGTGTGGCTACAAGGATGTGGTCACACAGTAGTGAGTGTGACAGCCAGTGTTGATTTGAAGGATTGGTTCACCTTCCAGCCTATTGATTTTGGGGTTTGTAGTAGCATATTTAGCATTGGTGTCAAAGTTATGGATGAGTTTGTAATAAAGCTTCCGTAGTATTTTAAAAGCAGTGAGAGTGATATGCCAGTGCGGGCACATCCATTTTCTGTATGATGTGCAACATCTATGCAATCATTTCTATCCACAGCAAAATGTAACCTATCAGTCGGTGAGCATGTTTCAGCAATGGAGATATTATCTGTTTCCTTCTGTATCCTTGACATTTTCATCACTTTCCCCAAAGGATTCTTTGTCTTCCTTTCCCAGATTTTGAGCTATTGCCAGACTATCATCTGAAGATCTGTGTTATTTTACATTGTCTTGGGAAAATATCTGTCCCATAATTGGAGGAGAAGGGAAATATTATCAAATTGTACAAAAATCCATATTTTATGTACTACAGCAGTTTCATAAAACCCATTGAGAAGATAGGAAGAGAGGCTTCACGGAGAGAAAAAAGTGGAAGTTTGCAAGGAATGACACATAAATGAAAAGAATAAGGGTGTGGGTTTTTTTTGTTTTTGAAATGAGGAGTCTAAATATCCTTAAATTTTTTTTACAACCTTACCTTACAAGATGTTAAAGAGTCTTTTATGTGAACTCTCTGTAACAATAATAATACAAAAGTTTCTTACAGTTTATGACATACCAGTTTATTTCTGTGAAACGGTAAAACATGTTCCAACTTATCACACAAAAGCATTAGAGATTTCATAGCAAATCTTGGTGTTGGATAAATTTACCTTGTCCCTCTCTCTAAGTCAGGATTACAGCATGAGGATTTCCTGAAGAGCAATCCTGATTAAGTCAATTACAACTATATCACTCAGTTTGGGGGCATGAAATAAAAACTGAAGGTCACATAATTTTCTCTGATGAATAAACTCTCCTGTGTGCAGAGGAGACCACAGAGAAGAAAAATCTTTTTCTATAAGAGTCGTTGGTTCCTCCCACGCTTTCAAGGCAGAAGTTGTAGTTGAGGATAAAGGCAGTAGAGAATTTTGGCAGAAAGAGATATTGTGACATCAAGAAAAAAAAAAAGTCTTTACAGATAAAAATCCTGACTTCCAGAAATACTCTTCAGTCCGTAAGTGTTCCCTGAAAAGGTCATTAAGTTCAGTAGAAACATCATCTTGGGTGGATACAACTGTGAATGGGAACTTCATTTTATTCTAGAGAAGGTTTTCTTCGTGGTACCGAGGTACTGAATGTTGGGTTTTTTTCATTTGCCTCAGTCTTTACTAGTAAGACCAGCCTTTAGAGACCCTACAAACCAGGGATAAAGTCTGGAGAAGGAAAGATATGCATTTGGTGGAAGAATATCTGTTTAAAGAATACTCAAGGAAACTGGCAATATGGAAGTCTATGAGCTCTGATGAGATCTACCCATAAACTCTGAGCTAGTTAACGTCACTGCAAGGCCACTCTCAATACTCTTAGAATCATAGAATCATAAAATAGTTTAGGTTGGAAGAGACCTTTAGGATCATCAAGTCCAACCATAAACATAATGCTGCCAAGTCCACCACTAAACCATGTCCATAAGTACCAAATCTACCCATCTTTTAAATATCTCCAGGGATGTTGACTTCACCACTTCCCTGGACAACCTGTTCCATGCTTGACAAACATTTCAGTGAAGAAATGTTTCCTCATATCCAATCTAAACCTCCCCTGGCACAACGTGAGCCTGTTTTCTCTTGTCCTATTTCTTGTTACTTGAGAGAAGAGACCAACAAACCCCAATGTTTGAATGATTGGGGTGATTGGAAAAAGTGCCTGAGGATTGGAGGAAACCAAATGACACTCCTATGTACAAAAAGGGCAGGAAGGAGGACGCAGGGAACTACAAGCTGGTCAGCCAGACTCACCTTGATCCCTGGGAAGGTGATGGAGCAGCTTATCTTGGAAACTATTTCCAGGCACATGAAGGACCTTAGGAATGTCAGGCACATGAAGGCATCAGGAGTGATCTTGTCAGAAAAAGACCTAGGGATCCTAGTGGACATCACGTTGATCATGAGCCAGAAAAGTGCCCTTGTTGTAAAGAAAGACAAAGTTATTCTGGACTGGATTAGGAAGAGTGTTTTCAGCAGGTTTAGGGAGATGATCCTTCTCCTCAGCATTGGTGAAACTACACCTGGAGTACCATGTCCAGTTCTGGACTTCCCAGTGCTATAGACATATTGAGACAATAGGATGATGAGAGGACTGGAGCATCTCTCTTATGAGGAAAAGCTGAAGGACTGTTTAGCCTAGAGAAGGAGCGGATCTCATCAATGTATATAAATATCCAGAGGGAGGGTACAAAGAAGAAGGATCCAGGCTCTTTTCAGTGGAGCCCAAACTTCTGGGCACAAGCTGAAATGCAGGAGGGTCTGTGTGAACATCAGGAAAGGCTTTTTCACTCTGAGGATGACTGAGCATTGGCACAGGTTGCCCAGGGATGTTGTGGGGTCTCCATCCTTGGAGATATTCAAAAGTTGTCAGGTCATGGTCCTGGACAACTGGCTCTAGGCGGCCCTGCTTGAACACTGGTGTTGGACAACACGACCTCCAGAGGTCCCTTCCAACCTCAGCCATTCCCTGATTCTGTGATGCAGTAATTCTGTGAATCTGAGTCTAAATAACTTTCAGCTTTATGAAATTGAAGATCTTCAAAATAAGATCAGAGATGTAAAAACATCTGGCTTTACAGCTGCCTCTCTGACTGTTAAAAGAACATGTTCTAAGTCTACCAGGTGGTCTGAAAATTCCCTTTTAAATGTTTCAAATGTTTTATCACCTGATTTAAAATATCCTAAACCAAAAGGCTTCTAATTATACATTGCTCCGGGGAAAGAAAACTGCAGGTTTCCTGGATCCTGCTGTTGGATTTCACCCTGCCCATCAGAGTCAGGGGTAAGAGACAGAAACAGGTCAGTGCGTGGTGGAGCAGAGAGCAGCAGGCAAGAAAGGATGATAGAGGAGTCTGAGAAATTGTTGGTAATTATGGTCCAGCCCTTGAAAAATTTCTGTCAAGAGGCAGCACCAGACACATGCTATTTTTCAGTAGTCTGTGAGCTTCCCATGATAATGAGAAAAGATTGCTTTCTTTTTTTTTTATCCTTTGCTGTGTATGTGTGTTTGCAGCCCCATTGCAGAGGTAGGAAGGAGCTATTCATTTCTTTACGAAATGGTATTTGAAATCTTCTTTCCCTTTTAACAAACTCATCCATCTTCACAGCACCTTTGCTACTAGGCAATTTCTACAAATCAAGCTGAACATTCGATCTGTGTTGTTTTTAATGATCTTTCTTGCCAATATTTATAATGCGCCTTGAAAGCTGAGGCAGATCATGAGTTAGATATTTAGTATTAATTAATGTGTCACTCCCCAGAACATGCACACGCTGAAGAAACTAGTAGCCATGTTTAATTCTACCAGAGAGGATGGAGGTACTTGTAAACTGCTAATATATTTAATAGGTGTCCCTCCCTATCTCTCTTTGGAGATTGAGTTAATTTCTTCATGCTCTCCTCTCCCTTTTAATTGCTGCAATCTCAGTTCTCCAACCTAAATTTCACCTCCCTCTTGTCCAGACATCCATTGCCTGTGACTCTGGCTATATTAACACTATTTCTGGCACAGTTACTGGATCTTTTTGTAATTGCTATCAGTGATGATACAGTAACACCCAATGGGGCAGGTGATAGGTTTTGAAAGGTAAGAGAAAGCTCTGGATACAAAGATCCCAGATGCAGACAGGGCATGTTTCGTTTATCCAAAAATGCACAGGTTATTTCTACACTAGTATATAAGTGAGGGCCAGATGTGCTCACTGTGCTAAATATCATTCAAGAAAGGTGAAGAAATGTTCTTCCATTGATAAATTGTGAGTTAACACTAAGATAATAAATAGAATGTATAGATATTAAAAGACCAACAGATAATGTAAAAGCACCCCAATGAGACAGTTCTGGTCAGTGTAGTAAGGAAACTGCATTAGTACAATGGAGCCAAAGCTGATAGAAAAATCCACCTTCCCTTCGCTTTTCTATAACATAACTAAAACTTTACCTCAGGACTTCAGTATCCTACAGCCTAATGAATTAGATTCTTCTCCTTGTCTGTGTGAATTTGCCCTGGTCACTGAGGGGCCCTGTTGAGCTTTTACCTCTGCACTCGACGGGTGTAAGCTCAAGGGTCTTAGTCTACACTCAGAGCATGTGGGCTCAAGCTGAACATGATGGCTTTCATGTAATGATATCCCAGGTGATAAATGACCAATGGAATAATCATTATGCACATATCTTCCCTGCCTCCTGTGTTTATTTTCTCTTTTCCTTTTCCAAAGCAAAATGTTACACAGCTTGTGCTGAGTATGTCTCAGTAGAAATCAAATAATTCAAATAGAAGAAAACTGAGGTAAATTTTTCCTCTCCTTTCCCCTCTCCTGCAGGTTGAGTTTTTTGGAGGCAATGTTGGTTGGATTTGTTATACCCTTGAATTATCACAGCACAGTTTCTGTGACTTTGCTATGAGAGCAGGTGGGTGAGTGTAAAAATTGCATGTTGGAATTGATTGTATGCTAAATGATGTCATGTAAAAGACATTAGTCTGAATTAAACTCCTAATTTGGATTAGCTCCTTTTTGCCCTTATCTTTTTCTAGTAGATCACTATTCCCATGTAGTCTTAGACATTTCCTAAAGCTCTTCCTTAGGCCACAAATACCCATTCCTCTATTCCTTCTCTCCAACTGCCTTATTCCTTCTTTAATTCCTTCTTTATCATCTCAGGGAAAAGTTAGTGCATTTTTAAGGTCTGGTGTCCGCTTTCTGGATCAATGTGGAATTTAAAAACCTAATCTCGTAGTTGAGAATAATATGATGTCATTGATGAAATTAAATAGGAAAGGAAGCCGCAATAATGTGCTTTCAAAGTCTACCCACCTCTGCCCTAGAAAGTATTTCATATGGGCACGACCTGAATGCACTGGGTTTAGGAGATATTAACAAATCTCAGTAAAACAAACTAGATTTCACAGAGCTAAGCATTTTCTGGGCTCACTGTTAACTTACCTCCAGCATATTGGTGACGTGCCAGCAGGTTGATTTGCAAAATTTCTGTTTGTCTTTATAACATGCTATAAAGTTCTTTACAGGACCAAAGACAGATACATCCCTCTCAGAGAGCTTCCAAAGTACAGCTTCATTAAAATGCTGTGTGACACAAAGGGAAGACAAGGGCACAAGATAAAAACCAAGGGGTTATATTCTTGCACAACGCATTCCCATTACCCTAAACAGAATCATACCAGGGAACATATGTCTCTCAGCAAGATATCTTTTATGGCACTGTAAATACGGCTAGTAAATGCAAGAGTTTTCATTCTATTGGACAGGGAGAAGCGAAGGTCAGTCAGAAAAGAATATGGGAGTCTTTGAGGCGTAAGAAGGTCCTTGGCAGAGGGGTGTGACAAAGAGCCTCTTTGGGCAGATTCTTGGCAAAAAGGCAGCAAACTCGGGTGGTGGAAGCCAGACTAAGGCAATGAAAAGACAAGGGAAGCAATCTCTGTTTGTGCCAGTGGAAGGACTAAAAGTCACCTCCACAGAGCTGCAAGTTCTGCTTCACCCTCAAGAGTCTCGCTGTCACGGGAAGCAGCTCTTTGTGTTGGTTTAACTCCTGCTCTATTTATCTTCCTTTAAGTCTGGGTACTGGTGCAGAACCTATTACACAAGAAGTACACAGAGTAGAGAGGAGGATGATAAGCCCTGTGATAAAAGCACGCTTATGTCATTACATTTTGAAAATGTGATATTGCTTTTATCAAGAGAGAGACAGGCATATTGAAGGCCTCTTGGACTCAATAGCAAAACACCTGCTTATTTCAGCCTGGCCCTAAACACTTAAAAGAGATAAGAATCACTTCTGAGGACATGGAAAAGCAGTATCTGGCTACTTTTTAGAGACATGACTGTGTTTAGGTGAATCTAAACTGCCAATAAATATTAAAGCTGTTAGGTTCGCTTATTCAGAACCGCAATGCAGGAAGATGAATAGTCCTGTCTTGGTTCAAGACGCCTGAATGCCAAGAAGAGGTAGAACAAATGACACCCAGGAACAAGCATGAGAAATTATTGATTAAGGTGAAGGGACTGATTTAAAAAGAAGGAAAAGGTGAACTTAGAGTGGTGTAAAGCAGGTCGCTTTCAAGTTTCTTCTGCACTGGAGACATGTGATGCTGAGGTACTGCCTTGCAGGTCACATCCATAATGTGGGTTGGAATTTAGTTCCAGATTAAAATCCCATATTTAATCACCTATATGTAAGGATAGTGTTTGGGGTCCTCACCATTGCATCAATGCATACACTGCATACAAAAGATGCATATAAATTGTATCCTTGAGTGGGAAGTATGAGCTACTGACATTGTTTGGATTGATCAGCTAGGATTTTCTATCATGAAATCTTAGAGAAATTAAGCAGTACAGTTCTTTCAGAAGATTATATCATACAAGGTCATCCTGAACACCATAACGTGCTGTTTTAATTCACAGCTTCATAATAATATTTGAAATATTCTTAGCCAAACTGAATTATTTAGTAAAACCACCACAAAAGCAGTTCAAGCCAGCATGTTTTATGTTTCCTGAGGTGGGTTGAGAACCCAACTGGTGGTTGCCAGGGAGCTGCCAGTGAGTGATAATTCTATGCTTTCAGTCATGTGTCCACATATTTGGGAACCAACAGAGGGAAAAACAATGCAAATAAAGCCAGAGGGTTTTGCTGAGTTTTATTGAACTTAAAATGGAAGTATGAAATGGGGTTGAAGAGGCGATAAGATGTATACACAGGAAATTTTTGGCTTCAACATAAGAATAATTGCAAACTGCCAAAGTTTAACATTAGCCTATTTGCTCTGGTTGGGCTTTAATGTTAGACTTCCAGACTGGAAAAACGAAAGGCTTACTTCCTCCTTGCGGTACATGTTACATTGGAAGAAAAGAAAGAAAATATCTAGAGCAACACATAATTAGTTAATACCAGAAAATAGTCCTTCTTTGTTAAAATCATCAGCTTGTGTTGAGATCCATATGTGGCTGCCTCCTGGGCATTGTTCCTTTTAGCACTATTAATTGTAGCTGCTGATATTAATTGCCTTTTGCATTTGTATGTTAAGTGTGCTAAGAGCTATAGTGTGAATGCAATCTCTTTCTGATCTTCATTTTCATAAATAAGTTTGGGGAAGACTGAGAAGAAGAGGCTCAGAGACATACCATCCCTGTGTGAGGAAAAGACTCAAAAATCTCCCCAAGGAAACTTGGGGTATTCATGTTCAAACTTTGTAATAATAATGGAGTTTAGTATTTTATGGAAGGATTTTTTTTTTAATTGGATCAGAATTCTGCCTTAAGTCTTCATTAAAAAGACATCTCCCCCCCTACCCATGCTTAATTCTCCCCATGGAGCTCTAGATGCTGCTGAATTTGTCTTAGGACGATAAAGGACCAGATGTGCTCATGGACAACACTCATTTCACACATATCAAAACAGCAGCATGTGTTGCTGTGTGAATGATGTTAAGTCTGTCCTATACAGCAGTTAGGAGAGGAGCACAAGTTCCCATATTCAGCCCCAGATGTGGCTGCATTTGATGGCATATGCTACAGCACTTACAATCTAGTGCTGTAAGCCTAACCCGTGGCATAAAGTCTGTTATAGGGCTGTTGTCTGTGTCTCTGAAATATATATTGTTATAGCTCAGGAGTCTATAAATGCAAAAGCCAGAAAGCCCTAGTGCAACTATTTTCCTTTATCTTTTTTACAACCTGGGCAAGAAAAACCATAATGATTTATCATGGATCCTGTAAACACGGAGCCTGCCAAGGATCTGCCTGAGAGGTCCTAATTGCAGCCACTCTATCCTGGCCTACACAGGACACGAGGGGAGCATTGCATAAACACCTGAAGAAAATCGCATAGGTCATTACTCAGGTTCCTCATGGCCTTGAAACTTGTGCTGCCATTTATAGATACAGAGATTAATTCCTGAATAGGTTTCATATGGAACCAAACAGGATACCCTACAGAAACCCCAGTGCACTCAACCACACAAGGGGGAGAGGCAGACCCAGCTCTTCTCATCCATCATTTACTTGCACTTGCCAATGCTGGAATTTGTCTGAGACAGACAGACAATGTCAGAGTATCAAGCAAAGTCTGCAAATGCAAACCTTGGGTTTATCAAAACTAAACTCTATTGGCTACCTTTGTACCAGGCTCTCTGCTCCCTAGGTGAAAAGAAAAATCAGTGAAGTTTTAACAATTTTAGGTCAAACTGTAGATTTCCTGTAAGTCATGTTACTATATTAGGATGCTTGTTGCCAAATTTGGAGCAAAAAACAGTGATTTCCAAGATGTAATTGAAATAGCTCAACTGGCAAAAATATGAATATGAACACCCACCTTCTAAAACTGATGTTTTTTCATTATGCCAGCTTAGAAATGAAGAACCGAGGAATCCTCAGTGACTGCTGAAAAATCTGGGTAAGCATAACTTTATCTTTATAGCCAAGGGCTTTATTATCTTAAAAAGTTTAGAGCTTATTATAGTGCAATGCAACATTTAAAACTCACTGTGTTCTATTGAATTCATATTTTTCCTCCCTTTTGAGATAGTTGGTAGTATCCCTGTAGGATTTGAAGACCCCAGGGAGACAGTGGTTTCTCTGTGACAATTTCAGTCTAAGACTTCAGCTGAAATGGCCACAGTGGACAAGGGAAACAAACAGAAAATCCAAGCAGTTTGTTCTCAGATCACACAGAAACAGAGATACCAGAAACTGAGCTGTGATAATACAGATGCTTATCCAACAGGCAGCACAACCTGGAAATTAAAAACCTGCTCCCTATTCGTCAAAGTACTGATCCAGCAGAAGGCCTGACATGAAAAATAATTTTAATAAACACTGAAGAGATGTGTTTCAAGATTTCCTAAGTGAAACTATAAGCCACAATAAATCTGGTATAGAAAAAGAAAGAAAAAGAGACGGGAAAAAAGGCAGACAGAGAAATACAGAAAGAGAAGGAAGGAAGGAAGGAAGGAAGGAAGGAAGGAAGGAAGGAAGGAAAAGAAAGAGAGAAAGAGGAAAGAAAAAGAAAGAAAGAAAGAAAGAAAGAAAGAAAGAAAGAAAGAAAAAACGAACAAGCCTGAAGCAATGGGAGATAGAAAGATAAAGTCAGAGGTAGACTGTTAAACTCATTTAACAGCCAAAGACTCCAAAGATACCAACTCTCTGTTATCAATGTGAGCTGTGCTTCAGGCAAAATTTTCTTGGCGCATTTCTGACCTTTAAAATTACATCCTACTCCCAAATATTGCTTCATGCTGCTATCTTTTATTATACTTGGCTTTCTTGCAGCAATTGTTTATCCGTCTGCACTTCTGTGTTTACCTTAAACCTTTCAGAAGCAATTACATAGAGGATGGACATAACCCAAAATAACAGGTATACCAAAAAGGAGAAGAGAGAGACTAACAAAGCTCAGGATGAAGGGAAAAAATAGGGAAGGGACTAAAGTTGAAAGAAAGAAAAAGTAAAATAAATAATACAGAAGAATTATTTCACTTCTCATTTGCTTACAAGCAAGTTAGGATTTGACAGTACTGCAGCATAAAATATAGGAAAAATACAAAAATGATCGCCTTTGATCAGACCAGATGTCAGAAGCACAATCTGTGAGTAAAAAAATGCTGAGAGATAGTGATTCGACAGGACCAGAAATGATCCTTTGCTAGACTAAGACCCTAGAGTTAGGCTAAGCCACAATTTCACCAGGGGAGGTTGCCTAAACACTGTCTTATTAAGTGAAAAATGGATGGGCCCACAGATGGTACGAGGAATCATCCTACTGAAGCCAAGCAGGGTTTCCATGTGATTTCAAACACCACTGACAAACTGGGTACGGCTCAGTCTTCCATGCCTTCTGAGTTTTGCCTTGAGTATTATGGTATATACAAACGGAATATAATTTCCTTCTCGACGTGACTTCCTCCAAAGGATTAACTTTCTGGGAGTGTTCTCAGGCCATAGCTATCTGGATTAAAGTTTCATTGCTCCTGTTCCTGTTGACATTAGTCTACAGATTTCTCCTGATCTTCAAGCAGAGAGAGAAAAATAATTCTGTCTCTCTACATGAATGGTCATTTCAATTCTATCCAAGCAATAGACACATAAATGACACCAAGGGGTAGCGAGCACTGCTCTGCTTTCCAAGGTCCTCTGCACTGCATCATGAGGTAGAAAAATACAGTAAAAAATAAAATAAAATGAAGAAAATTTGAAAGGCTGCAAAAAAGATGTAAGCCTGTCCTTGAAACTCCCTTGGCTTGATATGGCAACTTGCTGATTTGTCAAGTCTGATTTTGCTGTCACCTTTCACAGGGATGACACATACAAAATGAATTTTCAGCAGGCTCATGTCAGCCAGTGGAGGGACGCTGGGCACGCGGCAGAAGGCTCTTCCATTATTCCTTGTTGTTCATTCTAAATGAATTTCAGAATTATGAGAAATGTCAGATCGACAGCCAAGCAAGCACTAAGCAAAGTCAGCTGGACAAAAGGACAGTTTCTCCATATGTTGTGGCCACCATGTCTCTGACTGGAAAACCAATTGTCCGTCCCTGTGAGTTTCCTATAAGAAACTTGGTTATATCTTTGATGACCACTGATGAACTCCATACAGATAAATAAATGATAAAACCCAAACAAAAACTTGTAATGGTACCTGAGGGGCACCTGTCCTGGTTTCAGCCAGGAGGAGCTGGTTTTGTCTCCAG
>JMFS01092871.1:22500-25315 GCA_000699545.1 Podiceps cristatus | reverse complement strand
CGCTTCCTCAGCTGGTCGCTAAAACCCAGCCCTGGCGTGTTGCCCCACCACGAGTAGCTGGGATACGGTCGCTGCGTTACAAGTCCTTCCGCTGTCAAAAGGAAACTCAAAAGAAATGTTGCAACATCTAATTTTGAGCTGAAGCTCATCGCAAACTTCTGGAAAAATAAGAAAGAAGACAAGCCACGGAAAACTTACCGCTCCAGAAAGCTCGGCCAAAAGGCCTCCCCTGCGTTTCCGTCAGGCCCTGTATCTCCACCTCGGTTTCCAGCTGCTGCGACGGAGGTCAAGTGATCTGTCACTCTGTCAGATCGCACAGCGAGTCAGGGGCGCTTCCCGGATTAGACCGATTCCACCGGGCCCTCTGAAAAGATTTGTAACAAATGTCAGCGCCGACCGTCCACTGTTTAAAGCATATGTTTAAAGCTCTTAGACATCTCAGTCAAAAAGTATTGTAAATATAGGGACAAAGCTTCTAAATGCTTTGCCGGGGAGTTTTAATACTGGCCAAGCAGAATTTAGCAGGGATAAACCCCCCCTAGAACAGGTCACCTTCCGCAGGGAATACGTGCTCTATTTTGGAGCTATTCCAAGACCAGGAAAGGACTTGGTTTTTTTCCTCTGGTAGCAGCCAAAATGGTCAAGATGCTACTGGCTTAGCACAGGCTGGTAAGGCACAGGGCCAGACAGCACAAAATAACTTGAATATAACTTTCTTTTTCTTGCTTGGTAGCATTCCTGGGCATTGCTTTCAGTATCTTTTTTTGTCATAAACAAGAAGAAGCATGCTTGAAATGGTCATTCTGTTATGCACAACACAGACAAAAGTGCCTACTGCTCTGGGTCTTGCCACAATTCTTTACTAATGTTGTCAAAATACAAGAAATTTCCTTGCAGAAATCTTACATGTGTAGAGATTACATGCCTTTTAAGTGAAATCACAGCCTAATACACAATAGTACCCCTTTATAATCTCATCATTTTAGCAAGAAAGAGATATTCCAGCTATTTAGAAAAAGACCATCACAAGGCCTATAGATGACTCAGGTCCCACTGGAAATTGGATGTTTAGGAGGAGTGTAGAAGTTCAGAATGGCATAGAAGGAGTGTGACTAATGTGCTGGTTCTGTGAGCAGAACCTAGAAAGAAGCAATGATAAAGCTGGGAAGACTAAAGGG
Source organism: Podiceps cristatus (assembly GCA_000699545.1). NCBI lineage: Eukaryota > Metazoa > Chordata > Aves > Podicipediformes > Podicipedidae > Podiceps > Podiceps cristatus. The sequence goes on along the minus strand of JMFS01092871.1, from coordinate 24,137 downwards.
AACTCCTCTTTCGAAATCTCAAGACAGGTCAAACTAAGATAACATCAACAGATGTACATAACATATGAAACCTTCATCACACCGTATGAAATATTGCCATGCTGTCATTCCCCTTGTGCTTTCTAACAATCCCCTGGTCTTTCTGAGCTTCTCTCAGAAATATCGGTCACTCTTTATGCCTGAAATGGTCTATAAAAATCATGGTTGTCAAGTAACCCGAGAACCTACTGTTTAATTTTAGATAAGGAAAGATGAGAGCAAAAGAAAAAAAAAATCTTCAGACTGAACTTTTTGATAAATATTTACTGAAAACACCAGAAGATGTGAAATCTTGCAGAGATTTGTACCTTGCAGGGAGCACCTTGAAAACTCAAAGGGATGTTTCTTCCTTAGAAATGTCTTTGTTTTAAGGTGACCAATACACTTAAAAAGGCAGTGGGCATTTTAGGATATAACGCTTAGGGTTTTGGCTGTCCTGTCCAGTAACAGGCCAATAGACTGCAATACATATGGTCCTCCCATAAGGGACAGGGGCTGGCCTTCTCTTTTTCTGCACAGAGGGTGGTTGAATGAGTTGAGCAAGAGAAGTCAATGAAGGATCTGTCTGTATAAACACATTTGGTTTGGTGATGGATCCTGGCTGTAAGGTGGGCTGCCCTTCACTGAAGCTGGCTCCCTTCCAATCTTACATTTGCAGAATTTACTACATTGCACAGGCTTAGCTTCAGCTTCATGCTCATCCCATTGAAGTCGTCAAAACCCTGGAATCATAAAGAAGCCAATGTCAGCTTTTAAAGTGCTGACAGAGGTGAAGGGAGAGGCAAGGAGCAGCCCGGGAGAGAAGCTGTAAAACTGCAGTTGGATTTCTTGTGAATTCTCGTGTTCTGGACTTTTTCTCCTTTTGGTCTGCTAAGCTCCTTTTCCCATAATCTGGCATTGTATTTTTTAATTTTTTCTGTCTAGGTTTTGCACTGATCCATCAGCTACATGATGTGGCAATAAGGTGTTATTTTAGCTCCTTTCTAAACTGCAAAGAGAGACTTTAAATGGTGTTTAAACTGCAAGTCTTCTCACACATTCCAATTAAGCAAGCAGGACTTCCTGTGAAAAAGAAATCCACAGTTGTGCCACTGCTGTTTCCTTGTGATACTCCATCGACATGCTCCTTTGAGGCAAAAATGCTCCCATAGTGCCTTCAGATTTTGCCATCCTTTCTTACTTTGCATAATGCCTTTCTTCATAAATGGTCCCTAACAACATCAAAACTGGCAGAATTAGACCCAAGATATTAATACCACGGCAGTAAACATCCCATCAAATAGCGTACAACTTGCAAGTACTGGACCAGTGATGAACATGACCATTGCACTGGTGGTTTGTTGTAAGCAACTGAAAATGTTGCCAAATGTCTCCTCTTCACACAATCCGTTTATAAATCAGAGGGTAAATTTGTTATCTGCCTTGAAAATCCCCAGAGGCCACTAAATAAATGCTGTATTGGCTGGTAATGCCTGGGCTTGTGCTGGATTTGGGACACTTCCTGCTACTTGAAACCTCATGGTTGCCCAGGACGTTGTCTGCATTAGCTGAAGACCGTGTCTTTCATGGAGCTGTTTGGTTGCAGAAGTCATTACTGG
>JMFS01092871.1:0-17500 GCA_000699545.1 Podiceps cristatus | reverse complement strand
ACACACAGCTTTATGGGGCTCTGAGCAACCTGACCTAGTTGAAGATGTCCCTGCTCATTGCAGCAGTGGTGGACTAGATGGCCTTTAGAGGTCTCTTCCAACCCACACTTTTATGATTCTATGCAGCTGAGTGGGATCCACCGAAGGGTACTGAGAGCGATGGTGGAAGTGCTCACCAAGCCACTGTCCATCATGTATCAAGCAGCCCTGGCTAACCGGGGAGATCCCAGTTGACTGGAGGTTGGCAAATGTGATAGCCATCTATAAGAAGGGCCAGAAGGAGGATCCTGGGAACTACAGGCCTGTCAGTCTGACCTTGGTGCTGGGGAAGGTTATGGAGCAGATCCTCTTGAGTGCCATCACGTGGCATGTATGGAACAACCAGGCAATAAGGCCCAGTCTTATTTATGAAAGGCAGGTCCTGCTTGACCAACCTGATCTCCTTCTATGACAGGGTGACCCGTTTAGTGGATGAGGGGAAAGCTGTGGATGTTGTCTACTTGGGCTTTAGTAAAGCTGCTGACACCGTTTCCCACAGCATCCTCCTGGAGAAACTGGCTGGTCATGGCTTGGGTGGGTGTACTCTGCGCTGGGTAAGAAACTGCTGTCCGGGCCCAAAGAGTTGTGCTGAATGGAATTAAGCCCAGTTGGCAGCCAGTCACCAGTGGTGTTCCTCGGGGCTCAGTGTAGGGCCAGTTCTGTTTAATATCTTTATCAATGATCTGGATGCGGGGATCGAGTGCAACCTCAGTAAGTCTGCAGACAACACCAAGCTGGGAGGGAGTGTTGATCTGCTTGAGGGTAGGAAGGTGCTACAGAGGGATCTGGACAGGCTGGATCAATGGACTGAGGCCAACTCTGTGAGGTCCTGCACAAGGCCAAGTGCCGGGTCCTGCACTTGGGTCACAACAACCCCAGGCAATGCTACAGGCTTGGGGAGGAGTGGCTGGGAAGCTGCCCAGGGCAGAAGGACCTGGGGGTATTGGTTGACAGAGGTTGAACATGAGCCAGCAGCGTGCCCAGGTGGCCAAGAAGGCCAACAGCAGTCTTGCTTGGAGAAAAGGAGGGTGAGGGGAGACCTTCTTGCTCTCTACAACTACCTGAAAGGAGGTTGTAGCAAGGTGAGTGTGGGTCTCTTCTCCCAAGTAACAAGTAATAGGACAAGAGGAAATGACCACAAGTTGCAACAGGGGAGCTTTAGATTGGATATTAGGAAATGTGACCAAATTCTCAGGCCCTGGAACAGGCTGCCCAGGGAAGCGGTTGAGTCACCATCCCTGGGGGTATTTAAAAGATGTAGATGAGGTGCTTAGGGATGTGGTTTAGTGATGGACTTGGCAGTTTGAGGTTAATGGTTGGACTTGATGATCTTAAAGGTCTTTTCCAACCCAAATGATTCTATGATTCAAATAAAAACTCTTCTTGGATGGTAACACAGCATTGCTCTAACCTGTCTGACTAATCTAAACTTTCTACCTACCTCCCTGTTCTTCACGTAACTTGTCATTTTTGTCTCCTATTCCTTCTAGCTAATCTCTCCCTCTCCTGTGAGTAGGAGAGCATCCTTGCTGTCTGGCTTTTTGCCAGACTTCTTCTGCCCTATCAAAGCTTCACAGGATTTAAATCACATCGGGAAAAAAAAAAAAAAAAGTAGTTCTTTAAAGATTCCTCTTCCTTCTCCAGCTTTTGTTTCCAATTTAACATTGTAACTATGGTATTTATTTTCCAAGTCTGTTGGCAGCCAACTGGGGGCGTGGGGGGGTAAAGCCCTAAAGCAAGAAAATGAAATTAAATTATGCTGTATGGAGGCTGGCTGACCTACAGGCCCAGCAGAGACTGCAGGAGGGCAAAGCAAGCCAGTGGGTACTGCGACAGGGGGCTGTGTCTGACAGCCAGTCAGGAATGAGAAATCTGTGTGTGAGAGGACGACTGGCAATCAGAAGATCAGAACACTCACCTCCTACATGCGGTTTGGATTTGGGAGAGACAACAGGGAAAAGAAGGTTATTTTTAGGGTCCAAAGAAGGGCAACGAAGCTGGTGAAGGGCCTTGAGAGCAAGTCTTACGAGAAGCGGCTGAGGGAGTTGGGGTTGTTTACCCTGGAGAAGAGGAGGTTGAGGGGAGACCTTCTCGCTCTCTACAACTACCTGAAAAGAGGTTGTAATGAAGTGGATGTGGGTCTCTTCTCCCAAGTAACAGGTGAGATGACAAGAGGAAATGGCCTCAAGTTACACCAGGGGAGGTTGAGATTGAATATTAGGAAACATTTAGTTACTGAAAGGGTTGTCAGGCACTGGAACAGGCTGCCCAGGGAGGCGGTTGAGTCACCACCCCGAAGGTATTTAAAAGACAACGGGTAGATGAGGTGCTTAGGGACATGGTTTAGTAGTGGTTAGGGACTGTTGGACTCGATGACCTTAAAGGTCCTTTCCAACCAAGGGATTCTATGATTCTATGATTTTAGGGGGTGGGAGATTCAAGGGCACATAGAGTTTTGGAAGGAGGGGACTAACTTGTAGCTGACCTCTTGCCTTAGCTCCTTCTCAGATGCAGCACTGAAAGGTGACTGTCATCCTTCGTCTTCATCATTCCTGCCTGTTGTCACAAACTGTGTCTGAAATTTAGCACAGGTTGTAGCTACCAGTGTAACTATAAATGATACAGCGAACTGCAGGGACACAGCTAACATGTATATGCTCTGCAGTACAGACTATTATACCCTTGTAGGTTTGAACTAATGCCTAGCTCACTGGGGTCTATAGGTGACACTATAGACTACAGCATCAGCAAAACCATACAATCTTTAAAAAGCTCATTTGCAAGGCAAAATAACTGTTGTGCAGAGTTATATGGTGCTCTGTTTTTCACCCAAGTGACTTGATGTCAGTGTTCTCCAATGAAGCTATCAGCTGGGAGAACAGCTCACATGATATTTTAGCACCCCAATTTGCTTTTCTAATAGAACAGCAATAAATAAATTTGCCAAGGCAAATTACCTAAGATTTTCAAAAGCATTTCTTATGTAGCTGCTCAATCTAAAAAGATAAAGTTTGGGAGGGGGTTTAACCACAGGTTTTACTGACATCAGGGTATATGTTGAGCACTTCTCAAACCCTATCTTACATAATTGGCATATATAATTTATTGCTGCATGTACTGTATGAGGAATGAATACAGCGTAATCTTCCTTCAAATACTGAAGGAGTCAGTTCCAGCTGTGCCACTCACAAGGCAAGAGTGACAACAAAGCTCCACTATAAGAGGCAAGGAATCAAAAGTACCATTATTCAACATAAATCAAGAAAACTGAGCCATTCTAAATCTTTCCTTCTACGAATATACTGTGAGGGGAAAGGGGTTGGAGGCAGGAACATTGCAACCAGTGCCTTGATTTTGCCGTAACATCTCACTTCTATTTTGTGTGTGCAAACAGCCTACTACTGCTATTGTCAGCACTTTGCGGATTGGGCAGTAGGAGCCAAGCTACTGATGTATTTGCTTTCTGGGGCAGCTGCCTCCTCTTGGAGTCTATGAGCAACAAATGCCATTATAACACGGCTAATTTAAGTCTAAAGTGTCCATGATTAATATCAGATGAACACATATTACAGCGTTAGGGTAACATTAACACGGGCTCTGGGTATCTTTCATTAGGTCAGCTGATACAGTTGGAGGTAACAGACCAGCTTTGAGCACATAAGCCTGTTCTAATGTTTCAAAAATAATATAAAAAAATACTACCTTTCCTTAGAAACCCTGTTTCACTTATGGCTAATATACCTATAGCAGATTCTTAATAACTTTTGTCTTTATTTATCCACTTACCATCCTCACTAGTATGAAATGCCATTATAGAAAAAAAGTTAGATTTTACTGTCCTTGCTACACTAAACTTCTGTACAGTTTATGCATGATTGTAGGCAAAAGTTTCCACGTTATCCTTACTGCTTATATTCCCTCAGGATCACAAACTATCTTCTGTTTCCAGTCAATGCAATTCTTTAAGTTACCCTCTTGTTAATATCTATGAGACTGGGAATGAAAATGCTGTTTGGATGCTGAGACTCCTGGGGCTCATTCTGTACTTCTCCATCTGTCTCAGGCCTACCTGGCTGGATAATGAGGGAGGGACGAGGGAGACAGATGACTGTGTGAAAAGCCAATGCAGAGCCATTTTTCAGCCAGATTTAGATCTTTTAGAATGATCCATTCCAAGTAAAGTAGCACCTTACTTGAAGACAAACAATACATTTAATTTAAAGTAAACTGAATTCCCAATTAAAATGTTATTTCAGTAAATGAAACATCTTCATTGCCATTCTAATGAGATAACTTAGATTTTCCTAAATGCTTCTTTTAACTTCCTATTTCACTGAAGTTATTTAAAGTTGAATAGGTATGAAAAAAATGAAGCAGCAAGCTTTTTACTTTCATAAAAGAAAATGAGCAAGAAAGGACCATGGAAACAAGAAACACTCTGAAACTATGTCTAAACTGAGCCATCCAGAGCCGCTCCAGACTCCCGGCCTGGCTGTGTACCACGGTTACATCATACGTCCGTTCGAGGGATGTAGGTCTATCACCCTGCTGTCAGTGGGAAGGCCCGGAAAGGAACCACAACATATTCCAGACTCATCCCAGATACAGAGAAGCTGGAGCTGTGACTCCAGGGCACTCTGAAACTCACGCAAACTGCGTGATTTAGACGTGGCCTTAACTTATCCTGATGATGGTATCTTGATTTCTCCCCTGGCAAACTAGATGGCAAAGATCCCCTGAGAAGGAGCCCTCTCCCCGTGTGTAGAGAGCCACGCTCACAAGGATTAGCTCTTTGCGGCAGTGCCTGGTGGCTGTCTCTGCTCAGGTCCTCTAAGCCCATTAAGCAGCAGCTGCATAAGGTAGGAAGAAGGCATTTGCACCACCTCAGAGCTGCAGGAGATATAAATCACCTCAGCCGCTGCAGACACACTGCATCCCTCCTGCCTTCCAGAGCAGGCCCCTTCCACCCCGGAAGGGACTGCAGCCTGTGGAAGGCCCATAACAGAGCAGAGGAAAAGAGCAAGATGGAAGGAGCAGCAGAGAGAAACCACTACGTCCTGACCATAACCCCCTCCTGTGCTGTAGGGTTAAACTTTTTTTACCTGCCCCAGGGGCTGGGTTAACCCTTGCTTAGCCAATCTCTTTTAACAACCTCATGGGCGAGACTAGCTTCTATAATCCTCTGCGTGGTACTCAGGAGTAACACCAGGTACCCAGGAGGTCCAAGCAAAGCACAACTTTACTTAAAACTCAGTAAGATTACACAGCTTGCTAAAAACCACACCACTCTATATTCTCAGAGCAACAGATTGCAATTAGCAGAATTTAGCAACATGGTACTTTCAAAGCAATGGCTCACAACCAGTAGAATTTAGCAAAATTGGAAACGCCGTTACTCTTAAGTGTCCAGAATAAGCTTAGGGGGGGAGAGAGGGAGAGAGAGAAGAAAAAGAAGACTGAGAAGATCTCACCACCCAGGGATGCAGCGTAGGTCAGCATAAGGTTGTGGTCCTTGGATGGTGGGCGCACACTGACCTCCTGAATTTGCATCTTTTTATGCTCCCTGGCCCCACGCTTCTGGGGGAGCCTGGCGTATTTTGTGCAGACTCAGTGTTGAGTTCTAGAGTGTTCTGGAAAGGAGTCGGTGGGGAATGGGGGTCCCGGGTGGTCATTTAACCTCCCCAACTGGGCTGATCGAGCAATGACCCTGTTCAGTGCCCTTATACAGGACTTTCGCAAGAAGGCGCTCGGCCTCCGCAGGGCCCTGCTTGCCTGTGACTGTTCCTTTGTTGAATAAGGACAGTGTCCTGCTTATCGGGGTGGTCACAAGTGTCCAGACAGCCCATCGAACGAGGACCCCACCAAACTTACTGAGGGTGCATTCAATCCCCTCATCCAAATCATCAATAAAGATATTAAACAGGAGTGGCCCCAACAGGAGAGCCCTAGGGAACTCGTGACCTGGAGGATGGGGGCCCTAGGCCACCGCCACGCAGATGCTCAAAGTATCGAGCCTCTCATGAAGAGACAGTCCAAAAAATGTTACCTTGCCTCTGCAGGTTCTGTTATCTTGCAAGACAGATTGTTTGAGGCAAACCACTCATTCCAATTTGCAACAACTCAGTATTTGGGGCAATACAACCAGTCAACCGTGGCACAGGAGACAAGGGACTCCCCACCCTCTTGCTGGAGAAGACCCAGGAGACAGGGGGGATGGAAAAAGATTACTGATATGGGCATCAGGCGAATCTGCTCTCAGACTGCCTCACCTTCCCAGGTGCCTGTACATAACATATATGAGGACACAAGTCATTATTTGAGGCAATACACCTCCCCACAGCTCGTCGCTCCACTGGCTTCCTTGCTGAAGGGACTGAGTGTAACTGGTGGTGGTAACAAGGAGAGGAGCCTGGAGTAAAGGAATGAAGTTGATCCTGGGAAAGGGGTGAGAAAGATCTCTTCCCCGTGTGTCTAAATGTTTGTCTTTTTTCTGGTCATAGGTCCTTCTGGGATGGAGGGGTTGTCTAGGCAGCCTACCCCCTGCATCACCACTGCTCATGTTAGGACAAAAAGAAGGGTAGTTGTCCCCCCCCTTCTGAGGGGAACAGAGGGTCCACTATGCCGTCTGGACCCAACCCAGAGGGAAGTTTGCTCTACTGCTGGGGCCAGAGTAAGAGACTTCACCAGAAAACTCCCTAGTCTGGTGAAGTCCTCAGACTACTACCTGCTATTGGTTTTTCATGTTGGCAGTGAAGAGATAGTAAAGAAAAGTCCAAAAGCAATCAAAAGAGATTTCTGAGCCTTGGGATGGTTGGTTAAAGGATCAGGTGCACAGGTAGTATTTTCTTCAATCCTTTCAGTTGCAGGGAAGAATATTGGATGGAACAGGCAGACCCAGCTGGTCAACATGTGGCTCTGAGGCTGGTGTCAGTGGCAGAACTTTGGGTTTTTTGACCATGGGATGGTCTATTCATCACCAGGTCTACTGACATCCAATGGCACGCACCTTTCTTAGACGGGGAAAAGAGTTTTTGCTCAAGAGCTAGCAGGGCTGATTTATAGGGCTTTAAACTAGATTTGAAAGGGGAAAGGGGCAATAACAGGCTAGCCAGGGACGAGGAATGGGAAGGCATGCCGAAGTCTGAGGAGCTGCATCCTAGTGAGATTCTTCAGACTGCTTCACGAGGTGATGGGCACAATGAACCACGCTTGGAAGTGTTTCCGTACAAATGCACACAGCATGAGGAACAAGCAAGAGCTAGAAGAGTTGGCCCAGTTCCAGAGATATGACAGTATTAGTGTAAGTGAAACCTGGTGGGATGAGCCCTGTGACTGGTGTGCCATGGTGGATGGTTACAGGCTCTTCAGAAGGGATAGGCAGGGCAGGTGAGGTGGTGGGGTGGCATTGTATGTAGTGGAAGGGCTGGAATGCATGGAGCTTGCAGTTAGCAATGGCACAGTTGAGAGCTTCTGGGTAAGGATTAAGGGAGAGACAATTCAAACGGATGTTGTCGTGGGAGTCTGCTATAGGCCACCCAACCAGGACAATGACACTGATGAGTCATTCTTTAAGGAACTAAGGGGTGCCTCCAAGTCATCTGTCCTTGCCTCATGGGGGACTTCAATTTGCCAGATATCAACTGGGACTACCACACAGCTGGTACAAACAGGTCCAGAAGATTCCTGAACTCTCTGGACAATAACTTCATGGTACAGGTGCTGAGGGAACCGACCAGGAAAGGTGCCTTCCTCGATCTGTTGTTTGTTAACAGAGAGGGTCTTGTGGATGAAGTGGTGATTGGTGGCTGCCTTGGCCACAGCGACCACAAAGCAGTCAAGTTTAAAATGTGTGGTAATAAGTGGAAAACCAACACTATGACTGCAACTCTGGATATGAGGAAACTAGGCTTCAGGCTGCTCAGGGAACGCTTAGTAAGGTCCCCTGGGAAAAAGCTTTTGAAGGTGCTGGGGTCCATCAGTGCTGGTCACTTTTTAAGTACCTCCGCCTAAGAGCACAGGACCAGGCAATTCCAAAATGCTGGAAGTCAAGCAGGTGAGACAGAAGGCCGGCGTGGCTGAGCAGGGATCTTCTTTGGGAACTAAGGCACAAAAAGGAGGTGTATGGCCAGCAGCAGCAAAGACAGGTGACATGGTAGGTCTACAGAGATGTTGTTCACCACTGTAGGACGGAAATTCGTGTGGCCAAAGCTTAGTTAGAGTTGAAGCTGGCCAGTACTGTGAAGGACAATAAAAAGGGCTTTTTAAAAAAATATCTTAATAGAAAGAACCAGGCCAGGAATAACATTGGCCCATTACTTGATAAGCATGGACATCTCACAAACAGGGATATAGGTGTTTAATGCTTTCTTCGCCTTGGTCTTCAACAGTGATGAAGCTAGGGCTTCATTGGGCTAGAGAACCATGACTATGAGAATGATAAACTCCCAACCAACCCCAAACTTGTGTGGGATTTGCTGCTCCAGCTGGATCCCTATAGGTCGATGGGGCCTGATGGGATTCACCTGAGGGTACTTAAAGAGCTAGTTGATGCCATAGCGAAACCTTTCTCAATGATCTTTCAATGTTCTTGGGAATCTGGAGAGGTACCAGTTAACTGAAAGGTGGCAAATGTTGTCCCAATCTTCAAGAAGGGCAGCAGGCATGACCCTGCTAACTGCAGGCCTGTTAGTCTCACTTCAGTGCCTGGCAAGATTATGGAGAAAATTATTCTGGGAGTTATTAAAAAACACCTGAATGGCAACACAGTCATTGGTCCCAGTCAGCATGGGTTCACAAAGGGAACATCCTGCTTAACAAACTTAATTTCTTTCTATGACAAGGCCACCCACCTAGTAGACCAAGGGAAGCCAGTTGTAATCTTTCTGGATTTCAGTAAAGCCTTTGATATTGTCTCTCACAGTGTCCTCCTGAACAAAATGTCCAGCATACAGCTGGATAAACACATAATGCAATGGGTGAGCAATTGGCTGATGGGTAGAGCTCAAAGGGTCATAGTAAATGGGGTTCCATCGGGCTGGTGGCCAGTCACTAGCAGGGTTCTGCAGGGACCCATCTTAGGGCCAGTACTCTTTAATGTCTTCATAAATGACCTGGATGCAGGACTTGAAAGTTTACTAAGTCTGCAGACAACACAAAACTGGGGGGAGCGGTTGACACTCTTGAGGGCAGAGAGGCCCTGCAGAGGGATCTAGACAAATTAGAGACCTGGGCACTCACCAACTGCATGAAGTTTAACAAGGGCAAGTGCCAGGTTTTGCACCTGGGGCACGGCAACCCTGGATGTACCTACAGACTGGGGAGCGAGAGGCTGGACAGCAGCCCTGTAGAAAGGGATCTGGGGGTTCTGGTTGATGGCAAGTTGAACATGAGCCAACAGTGTGCCCTGGTAGCCAAGAGGGCTAACCATGCCCTGGTGTGCATCAAGCACTGCGTTCCTAGAAAAGTTGAGGGAGATGATTGTCCTACTCTTCTCTGCACTGCTACGGCCCCACCTCGAGCACTGTGTGCAGTTTTGGGTGCCGCAGTATAAAAAGGATATAAAGCTGCTGGAGAATAAGTATCCAGAGGAGGGCCATAAAATTGGTGAAGGGTTTACAGGGGAAGCTGTATGAGGAACAGCTAAAGTCACTCTGTTCAGCTTGGAGAAGAGGACACTGAGAAGGGACCTCAAAGTGGTCTACAGCTTCCTCACAAGGGGAGGAGGAGGAGCAGGCGCTGATCTCTTCTCTCTGGTGACCAACAATAGGACCAGGGAGAATGGCAGGAAGATGCACCAGGGGGAGGTTAGGGTGGATATCAGGAAGAGGTTTTTCACAAAGAGGGTGGTGGAACACTGGGACAGCCTCCCCAGGGAAGCAGCCACGGCACCAAGCCTGACAATGTCCAAGAAGAATTTGGACAATGCTGTCAGCCACATGGTGTGAATCCTGGGGGTTGTCCTATTCAGGAACAGGAGTTGGACTTTATGATCCATGTCAGTCAGGACATTCCATGATTCTATGAAGCAATGACATTATCAAATGCATCTGTGGTCCAAAAACTGTTATATTTTTTCATTGTTTGAAGGATACCAACGGTCTATCAGGTAACAGGACTGTTGTTCTTGAGTTGTGATATTGTATTTGTCCATATTTTTCCAGTTGCTCTCACTTATAAATGGACACATGGACATGGTGGCAAAAGGGAAATGAATCTGATGTGTAGATAAAACTCTTTATCGAGGATGTTGCCTTCAGTAGAATCCTCAGCACCATAAAATGCAAATTCCATAGTAACATAAATCCCAAATGCCTTGGTGTCATAAAACACTCATAATACTTTAACTCATTTATTTTCACTATTTCCTTTTTTTTTATTTTTACATTTCCTATTCATGAGGTTGGTAACTGCGAAACAAAGTCATGTTAGCACTTTTTCCTTTTTTTTTTTTTTTTTTTTTTAATTTCCTGTGGTCAGTAACAGAGCATTGATTTTGTACAGGGCCATTACTGGATTTCCATCAAGTACCACAAAGACCCGAATGTTTTCTAGGGCATGATACTGCAGGCAACTGCCCATACTTATAACTGATTCTGTTCCTGACAGCTTTAAATAATTGCTGTTTGCTTGCCTGCAAGCCTTCACTGAAACTGAAATTCTTGCACAAGTCCTGATATGTCAGGAAAACTGTGGGCAAAGCATATGAAGAAAGCAATTTATCCATCACTGACAGTCTGGAAGTGCATGACGATCTTTCAATGACTGGTCAGTGGGGGACTCTGGCATTGGCAGTTTCATTAGGCGTGATTTCAGGTCAACGTGCCTGTATGACCTGTAGACCTCCTATTTTCCACAAGTATACAGGCACATGTATAGACAACTCATGAATAGTTTATATCCCTACTTCTGTTTGGAGTTTGCATATAGGTTATTATTTATATGTTACTCATCTAAAATGTAGCAAAACTGACAGGTGATTGCTTTAACTGGAGTAGTTTTGATTTAAACTAACCCTAAGTTTAATAGAGGTTTTTCAGGAATCCTGATCTAGTTGAAATTTTTAATGAGTGGGGGTTTTTTTGTTTTTCCTTTTTTTTTTTTTTTTTTTTAAATAAATCTGAAATAACCAAAATTATTTATAAATGGCATTCCTATTTGGCAAGGACTGCTGGCTGAAAAAGAATCATAAAATCACAGAATGTCTCAAATTGGAAGGGACCCATAAGGATCATCAAGTCCAACTGCCCTCTCCTTTCAGGACTGCCTAAAATTAAATCATACGACTAAGAGGATCATCCAGATGCTCCCTGAACTCTGACAGGCTTGGTGCCATGACCACTAGAAGAAGGAAACATTACAAAGATTTTTAAAGTCAATGTTTTCTAAGTCTGGTATTTTGCTTACCGATAGAATGTAGCTAAATATGTTTTAAAAAATTGACACCCCACCATCCCCAAAATAATAGAAACAAAGCACTTCTGAAAGCAGCAGTGGTTTTCCATTTTAAGGTCAGATGAAGCAGTGAATTAAGCACAATTAGCCTACTTTCCTAAGAAACCAGAGCTTATGAATCTATACAGGCAGGGTATGTGTTGATGTGTTTCCCCTCCTCTCACCCCCCATACTATTTTTAATATTTGATCAATTTTAACCAATTTAGACTTAAAAATAGCACCCTGAGAGGTCTCTGAAAGGGTGCTGCCATTAGCCGGATTTTACAGGTGAAGAACTGCAGCTCAGGAGAAGCAGATACCAAATTTGTTCAGGCATTCAGGCATCGGCATACATACCTGGTTCATCCAACAGGATATTTAATGGCTTCCACCGCTTCTATATTTATTTTGAAGTCTGGCCTGAGACGACTAAAGCAAATATTATTAATGGTGTTTAAAAAAAGAAAATCATAGCCATTGGATTATCCTTCCTTTTAGATTCTCTAATCAGCTCTTCTTTGGTGATAGCTCCATGCTGGACCTGCTCCTTGCCATGCGGGTGGGAAATGGGAGAACCACCGGGCCATCCGGTTCACGTTGTCCCCTCACCCTGGTGTGTCCTCCCAGAGCCGTTCCCAGCCCAGATATCAACACCAGTTTGTCCATCCAGTGTTGGACGTTAACTCTCCCAGCAGTACGGCTCAGTGTGTCTTTCGGTCCTGCTTGTGGCAAATCCCTTGGCAATTTGTGTCTCCTCCATCCCAACAAGTGTCCCTGTGCTAACCAGGGGAGCATCTATGTGCACTTTTATTTCATGTTGTGCACTAGAGAGCATGTTAGAGGGTTGTTTTAATGTTGAAGGAATGTGGGCCCTGAAAAGATTTCAGTTTCTTTTCCAAATTCCTGTGGGAAAATATAAAGGCATTTTATATATCACTGAACTAGGCAGTAGCTGACAAATAATTTCCTGTTTGGGGGAATGGAGATATATGTACCCACTTGCTTTCAATACGTGTTACTGACCAAGCTACCAAGTGAATAGCACAGGTTTTCCATTCTGCCTATGTTCTGAAATTTGAATTTTCAATCATCTCCTTCACTTTAGGTTCATTAATCCAGCTTAGCTGAATTCAGTCAACTGCTCTACACTTTCTCCAAGCAAGATAAAATGCAATAATGTCCAACTGATGCTTGTTTACAAATTTTTTTATATAGGTGTGAATTATAAATTTGCATGTTTCTCTACTTTGTTTTACCAGCTACACATCAGAGATATCCAAGAACTTTCTGGAAGAGCAAACTCCTTACATTTTCACAGGCTCTGTGACTCTAGAGCCCTTGTATCTTTGACTTGCTCTGATTTTTACTCAATTAAGAGCCTACATCAAATTTGAAAAGGATACTGATCACCCAAATGACTCTGAAAGCATTTTTTCATGGCTATAGGTAAAGAGGCTTATAGTATAATGTAAGGAAAGGCAGTCCAGCAGAGGCAGGGTCTAAAGAAGATGCACAGAAAAATGGGCATAGTGGTGTTTGGGCACGTTTTCACAAAATCCAGATAAATCTAGGCTTATAAATATGCCAAGGAGCTGTATCTTCCTCATGGAAGTTATTAATTGGCTTTAAGTGTGGAGAAATTAAATTCCAACTCAGGTACAGTTGTACACATCCATTTTCATTGTGGTTATGGAGCACTGACTGTGCATTGAGATAAGAGGTACAATGCAAAGTCAGCCTCCATTCTGCTGGTGATGTTCCTTGTACTCCTGAAAACTGCGTCCTGACCTCCTGCCCACATTGGGCAACCCCTGGGGATTGTTCTTCGGAAAACTCCTCTGAAATTAATTCCTTCCTGTGTGAGCAGGTATCTTTTTGGCTAAGAAAAATGTTCTGTCATCCGTACACCATTAACCTGTGAGATGGAATAGCCAACTTGGTGTGTTTGCATAAATCCACTTCTTTACAGCCAGAGACTGTTTGCTTACAGGAGGCCGGCTTCTCATCTGGTCTCTACCCTGCTTGTTTTGTTTTACTTGTAGCCCTCCTACAAATTAAAATTTCCATGAGTTTAGCTCTGAATCACTCGAATACACAAACCTTTCCGGGTGTAGTTCACGGGGAAGGTCAACACTACAAATGAAGATAAATTAGTTGGACAGAGGTGCCCGTGTCCATCTCTCTGCATGGGTGCGGGCATCGTGCTGGTGAGGGTGGCTGGCATCCTGCCTGGGTAGGAGCCAGGGGCAGGTAAGCACCTTCAATGAACAAGTTCCTCTCCATATTGGATTTGTTAGTGTAACCCTACCTATGATGCTGTGCTTGCCATATAGGTAGCAAGTGGAGAATTTTATAGAAACTTGGTAACAATGATCAGATCGGCACAGCTGCAGATGTTTTCTCTGCATAGTGTTCGTTTGATTGCTTTTCTCCTCAGACTTCTCTTCCTCCAGTACATTTGTACCCAAAGACATTTTATTTGGTCAACACAGACCTATGAAATAACAAGGGAAAGATTTTTCTATGTGACTAGTTGGTTCTAACATTCAAAAGTGATATTCAAAAGAAATATGTCATTTAAGCATCTCTGTTTTTAAACAACATGTCTTTAGCTGAAATACTGATGATTCTTCACGAAGAGACCTAGAGGATGACTACAAATAAACAGAATAGAAAATCCTGGAAATAAGAGACAGCATTGCTCTTCTTTTCATTCCTGTTGTCTGCTTCTGGAAATTGGTTAGATTAGGATTTAACTAAGCCTAAAAGACAGGAGATCGGAAAGAAAATAAATTACATCTGAAACTCACTCTTAAATGAACAGAACAATACCCTGAAAGAGAAATCCCGCCAATAGTTGCATCTGTGCTTTTTGCAAGATGGTGATAAAAAAGCAAAAGGAATCTCTTCATTTTCAAGATAGCTTCACAAAGAAAGCAACCAGACATGGAACCGTCTCATACTCTTCACTGCCAGCGGCTGTCACGTATGATGTCCCTGGGTGCCCAAAAGATTAGGCAGTCTGATCCTTCTGGCCCATGTAACAGGGATCAAAGACATTTCTCCATCTACAAACTTAAGCTTACGGTAAGTGCATCATTTTACTAAGTTGCACAATATTTTAATGATAAACAGTTAGAGCTTTTTTGGTTTTTTGTAATTTCGGTAAAGCACAAAGTTGTTTGCATCTGCTAGTTGTTATGAATTTGTAAATGAAGGAAAGGCTGTAACAGTATAAGGAAGATATATTTGTGAAGGCTATGTATCATGAAGTGCAGAAGTTGAAATTCCTTTCTTTTCTTTTTCAGCTCTCTGAAAATGAAGAGGACAAATTGAAAGTTATAGTCTGAGAAAATTAATAGGGACATCTGGCTCTTGAGGGGGCAAAACTGTGGACCAGTCCTCTCATGTGGCAATGCATTATGAGCAACAAAAAAGGTATCATTTAAAATTACTTCACGTTCTCAGTATGAACAGACAGAACACATGCCAGTGAGAACTTTACATCCAGTTTTTATTGTCATAAATTAGAACTCTGTTAAAAAAAACACCAAAAGAAAAAAAACCCAGTTTTAATCTATAACTTGATGTTCTCAATATATTCACCAATCTGGAAGTTTCTTCTGTGGTATTTTTACTCATTTAATAAAATGATAGTCTTTGTATGGCAAGCACATTTTCCTTCTCTCTTGAGGTAAAAGCACCTTTACTCCCAATTACTAAATCTCAGTTACAGTTCATTCACAGCAGAAAGTCAGAAATTAGATGAACTTTCAGCATCTCAGTGGTCATTCAGTCAGGACCAGAATGGGCAGAGAATAAGGTCACATTTTGACAGCTGGAAAGGCATCTGATTGTCAGCTGCAACATGTGAAAGATCAACTCAGAAACCTGAAACCAAACAAGTATTTTGCACTTGATTGGTGTGAAATTTGTATTCTTGTTTTGATCTGGTTCCACAGACATTAAATGAGAGTCTACATTTGTGGTGGCACAAAGTCAAAATCGCTCTTGGCCAGCTGGATACCACATGCCTTTCCTGAATTCAGAGGGTTATTACACTGGATCATTAAACTTCTAATTTAACACTCATTATACATGAAGAAAGTATTTTCCTCTCTTAGTGCTATGTCTTTTTCTATTTTTCTTGATGCAAGTTTAATAACTACCAAGCCTTATATTCACCTTATATTCCCCTTAAGAAGAAACAACTGCTATTAATCTAATGGAAAACATGTATTCTTGAGAAATCAGTAGTTCTGTCATCCTAAACACATTGTTAACACTGAAGGTTAAGGTTGATCACATTTGGATTCTGAATTACTGAAGGTATTTGACACCAGAATGTTTTCACTAGAGACCAAAGGAGGTGGAAAAGTCTTCACTGGGCTTTTTTTGCTGGCGTCTTACAAGAGCACTGGCACAGGCTGCCCAGGAGGTGGTGGAGTCACCATCCCTGGAGGTATTTAACAGACGGGTAGATGAGGTGCTTAGGGATATGGTTTAGTAGTGGTCAGGCACGGTTGGACTAGGTGATCTTAAAAGGTCCTTTCCAACCAAAGGATTCTATGATTGATTCTAAGATGTCTGTTCCTTATGGCCAGGGAACAGTGGTCCATGAGATGTCTGCACCGGTGCTTATCCACAGGCTGTTATCAAAGTACAGCAGCTGTTTCTTAAGTTCTTCTATACCCTTTCTGAAGTGTAAAGCTGGTGTTTTCTGGATGTATCCCAGTGTAGGCACAGTTATACTTTTGCCAGTTTCCCAGCTGAATTTCTGCTCAAACTGGGTTAATATAGGTGGACGTGAAACACACACACTTCAGAGCACTCCTCATACTCTTCTTTACCTCTAGATGTAGCGGTCTGTCATTGTGAAGGGATTTCATTACTCTCTGCAGAGGAATTAACCTGTGCAAGAAAAGGGTCAGATTCCCTGTAATGAAAAAGAGGCATCTGCGTGCAATGGGAAGAGTGACATGAAGATTTCAGGGGCTTATGCAGGCATTGCTAGAAAGTCATGGGAGCTCAGGAAGAGTCTGAAAATGCAATTTGGATGCATGGAGGTGGTTTGCGGTTCAAAGAGGCTATAGGGACACTCTCACAAAACTCATATAAGACTCCTGGTTTAACTGTGCTCTGTATTGTCTTTTTACGTGTCAGCGAGCTTTCCTGCTCACCATGTCATTTTAAGATACTTGTTTCTTTCCTACAAAACTTATAATTTCCCAGTGCCTCAGGTTACATCCTTGGGAGAAGAATGCTCTTGAACAAAGTGAAAATAAAACTGGTCACTTAAGACCAAATGGACTATATTGAAGTGAATATTTCTACAAACATAAGTGAAGAAATAAAAAAACAGATTTCCTCTTCTTACACTCAGATTAAATCAGAAAGGTCTCTGTCTCCCTTTATCTTGCAGACTTGCTCTAAATGCTTTCCTGATGCACACCTTCTAAGGAATTCTTTTATCTGTGCATGTCTTACATTTCGGGTTTACATGCATCAAAGGGAATCTATTCCTGGCAGAGAGCATTAGCTTATCAGAGCTGATCCTTAGCAAGTCCCTCAAAGGATGTGAATGGGTTTAATCTTTACCCTCAACATATGTACTTCTTTTCCTCTCATTCTATATATTTCCAGTCATTTAGCTAAAATGAGGGGTCTTAATATCTTAGACTAAGTATTGCCTCCTGCAATATACTGGCTATTCAATAACTCTTTCACTAATGAAGATCACCTTCTCTCTGATTCTTTGTCTCCATCCACGGACATTTATATTTTATATTTGATTATGTTGTATTTTATAGCTGTGCATCATGATCTAAAATATGTTTAGTGTAAACATCTAAATGGTGCAGAGGTACGCAGGTTGCTAAGACTAGTTATCATAGTAATGAAATAGTTTAGCTAGAATCATAGATTTGGGATGACTGAGCCTTACTTTCTTCTTCTATCTAACAGTAGCTGTCAGGAATAAGATTGGGAGAGATTCCTGGGGAAATCACAGAATCACAGGATGGCAGGGG